>JAFEMH010002720.1:37500-317638 GCA_022495995.1 Adenophora triphylla var. japonica
AGATGGTCGACTGAGTTGATGTGGCTTGATCTCGACCATTAACTTTTTGATGGTTAGATGCGTTGAAGCGCCGTATTTCCGTAATGATTACATGATGCCGGCGTTTGGACATTCGTCTTGGGAACCGTTGTTGGCATTAATTGACGGAATCAACCGTTGTGCCTTCTACCCTTTCCAATTTAGGAAAGGATTTGGAAACATATAAAAAGGAGAAACCTTTTCCAATTAGAACTTTAAAAACCCCAAATTCTCAAAAACCCTCAACAAGAACAAAAGGCAAGGCAGTCGTTTTTCCAGTGCAATCAAGCAATCATATTCGTCTTCGAGTTTTCTCTCCTTCGAAATAACTAAGGCACCTCTCGATTTCTCTATTTTTAGGTTTGATTTCAAGTTTTTTCCTTGATTCAGCCATGGCTAGGTCCTTCAGTTGTGAGCTAGGTGTTAGATACGGGTACAACTCCAATAACCTTAGGGTTTATAAACGGTTACAGGGCCCATGGAATGAGATGACTAGAGAGGAGTGTCTCACTATTTTTAAAAGGTAGGGGTTGTGTTATGGCGTCGTAGATTTCCCAGCCAGTGAAAGTATGGGGGATTTAGAGGTGGACGATCCACGGATTGTCCGCTTTCGTCTCTTTAATAAACTGATCCACCACTTTATCATCTTCTATATCAAATCCAATAAACCCCCTTTCCCAAGAGAAAGATTAGAATTCCCAAGGGAATCTAGGTCGCCCATAGGTAGCACAGAACGTACATCGACTAGGACTGATTCCCCTATTTCTGTGTCTTCTGTGGATATGGCAGATCAACGACCTACGACTTCTACCTCATCGAGCTCCTACTCTGGAAATATTGTGGATGCCTTTTGCTCGACGATCGTTCCAGCCCGTAATGAGAGAGGATACGTGGCCCCCAGGATGGCAGTTGGCAAGAAGAACGTTGACTCAAGGATCAAGATCCTACATGACTTCTTCGAGGTCTCCAGGGAGGATTTCCATCTAACCCACTACACTGAGTGTTGAGTTTTATGGGTCCATGCGCAGCGGAATTAAGCATCTAATAACACAAAACCCAAGAGCCCTAGGATCCGTTCTATACAATTAACTTGAATTCCTATGAGATAGAAATAACCAACCTTGAACGCTTTCCGTTCTTGAGCTATCGAACAAATAAACAATGTGATTTTGAATCACAAACTTCGAACTCTAGGCCTTGATCGTTGTACGAGCGAAGACCCTCTAGTAGTATCCACACCTTCGAATGAACCAAGAACGATTTCTTGAAGATTGCTAGATCTTTTAAACCTATGAAGAATATTGAGAAACTCTATGTGATTTTCTTTTCAGAAATTCGGCTAGCATTAGGGTTTCACAGACATCATATTTATACTACTCTAGTATAGTGTATGTTTCCTAATCAAATTAGGAAACTGTCTGTAAACCGCCTTAGTGGCATGTTATGTCGCACGACCAGTCGAGACCTATGGCCAAGATCTGTCGCGCGATATCTTATGCCTGATAAGGAATTTCTCAATCATTCTTTCATTGGTTTAATCAATTCATTCTAATTATGTGTAACCCAATAGGATTATATTATGTTGGTAGTGAGTCCGATCATATCGACCCTCATAAGACATAAGCGGACTCTAGCAAGCCATTATGTCTACCCAAAAAATATAACGTAAGAGTTCACATTTCCAATGGTACACTTCCATTTCTCCCTTTGTCTCACGATGTTATATTGAACACAAGTCATGGTCCACGTCAACTTGTCTTTGTTCAATGCTTTCTCGATCTTGAGTATAATGATAATTCCAATCACATTGGGGTATGGCTATACACTTTCATCATTATCACTCATCGAGGGGCCCAAGCAAAACATCTCTCTTTCGAGGGACAAATTCCATCTTGAATTATCATCCTTCCCATCATGAATCCGATCATGCCAAAGATAGCCTTTATAGATATCGTGTTAAGATATCGTTTGACTAAGATCAAACATAACTTTCATCATATGTAAGGTCATGATAATCTCAGGTCTAGGGACTAAATGAAGTGACCATATGAGATTTAATTATGACATTTGACCATGACATAAATCTCATACGGGTCAGGTCCAGTCACTTGTTCTCTAACAAGTACCCATAAATTTAATATGCATCTCTATGCATATAATCATCATATGATTATACATTAACATTTATACTAATTATTCACTTAATAATTAGGGACGGAGATTGTTACAAATAAATATGCAAAACATATAATAATCAAATAATAAACTTTTCATATAATAATAAATAATGTCAACACATAAGTCTATCAACTATAGGCCTAGGGCATAACACTAACAGTCTCCCACTTGCACTAGGCCCAATCTCCCATGTATCGAATACCCATGGACCTAACATGACCATCATGCTTAGCTTGCGGGAGAGCCTTAGTTAATGGGTCTGCCACGTTGTCATCAGTGTCTACTCTGCATATCTTTATGTCTCCCCTTTCGCATATCTCTCAGATAATGTGAAAACTTTGAAGTATGTGTTTGGATCTCTGATATGACCTTGGTTCCTTTGCTTGTGCAATGGCACCATTATTATCACAATAAAGTTCAATAGGATCTTCGATGCTTGGAATGACTTCCAAATTACTAATGAACTTTTTGATCCAAACAGCTTCCTTAGCTGCATCAGATGCCGCTATGTACTCAGCTTCGGTTGTAGAATCAGCGACAGTACTTTGCTTGGAACTTTTCCAACTAACAGTGCCTCCATTCAGCGTAAACAAAAATCCTGTCTGTGATCTGTAATCATCTTTGTCGGTTTGGAAGCTAGCATCTGTGTAGCCTTTTACTACAAGATCTTCTTTCATTCCTCCAAAGACCAAGAATACATCCTTAATTCTTCGTAAGTACTTGAGGATATTCTTGACTGCTATCCAATGCGGTTCGTTGGGATCTGATTGGTACCTACTCATCATGCTTAGAGCACACGAGACATCGGGTCTAGTACATAACATAGCATACATGATAGACCCAATTGCCGAAGCATATGGAATACCATTCATTCTCTTTCGCTCATCATTAGTCTTAGGACTTTGAGTCTTGCTAAGAGATATACCATGCAACATTGGAAAGTTTCCTCTTTTAAAATTTTCTCTTTGGAATCTTCTAAGAACCTTGTCAATGTAAGTACTTTGACTTAAACCAATCATCCTCTTAGATTTATCTCTATAGATCTTGATACCAAGGATATATGCAGCTTCGCCCATATCTTTCATCGAAAAGCACTTTCCCAACCAAGACTTGACAGTCTGTAGTGCAGAAATGTCATTTCCAATGAGTAAGATATCGTCGACATACAACACTATAAATAGTGCTACGCTCCCACTAATTTTCTTGTATACACAAGGTTCAGCTTCGTTCTTGATAAAACCAAACTCTTTGATTGCTTCATCAAAACGTAGATTCCAACTCCTAGAAGCATGCTTCAATCCATAAATGGATCTCTGCAACTTATACACCTTGTTAGAATTTTTTGGACTGACAAAACCTTCAGGTTGTATCATGTATACATCCTCAAGTAACTTCCCATTTAGTAAAGCTGTCTTGACATCCATTTGCCATATCTCATAGTCATAATATGCGGCTATGGCAAATAAAATTCTAATAGACTTAAGCATAGCTACAGGCGACAAGGTTTCATCATAGTTGATGCCATGAATCTGCCTATATCCCTTAGCTACAAGCCTAGCCTTATAGGTGTGCACCTTCCTATCCATGTCAGTCTTTTTCTTGAAGACCCATTTGGACCCTATGGTTTTTACACCTTCGGGTGGATCAATCAAGTTCCAAACTTGATTATCAGCCATGGATTGTAATTCGGATTCTATGGCCTCTTGCCATTTTTCCAAATCAGGAGAGGACATCGCTTCTTGATAGCAAGTAGGTTCATCGTTTTCGATTAACTCCACTTCATCACTTTCCGTAACGAGAAATCCATATCTCTCGGGTTCGGATCGTGACCTACCACTTCGGCGAAGGACTTGTGAACTTGGTTCAGTTTCTACCATTGGTTCTATGTTGTTTTCCGATTCTTAAATTTCTTCGAGATCTATTTTACTCCCACTGGTTCCTTTGCGAAGAAACTCCTTTTCTAAGAAGGTACCATTTCTAGCAACAAACACTTTGTTCTCATTTCGGTTGTAGAAATAGTATCATTTAGTTTCCTTAGGATAACAAACGAAAACACATTTATCAGACTTGGGTGCTAGCTTGTCAGAAGTTAACTTTTTGACATATGCATCGCAACCCCAAATCTTCATGAAAGACAAACTAGTTTTTCTTCCATGCCACATCTCATACGGGGTCTTTTGAACCGATTTGGTAGGAACTCTGTTTATAGTGAAAGCAGCAGTTTCTAGTGCATGTCCCCAAAAGGATAAAGGAAGCTCAACTTGACTCATCATAGAACAAACCATGTCCAACAAAGTTCTATTCCTCCTTTCAGACACACCATTCCATTGTGGTGTTTCGGGTGGAGAGAGTTCTGAAACGATTCCACAACTCTTAAGATGACTGTCAAATTCTTGGCTCAAATATTCGCCACCTCGATCGGATCGAAGTACCATAATAGTTTTGTCAAGTTGATTTTGCACCTCATTTTGAAATATTCGAAATATCTCAAACGATTCACTCTTATGTTTCATTAGATAAACATATCCAAATCTACTATAATCATCAGTGAATGTTATGAAGTACTGAAATCCTCCCCTAGCATTGCTACTCATAGGTCCACACACATCAGTATGTATGAGGCCTAATAAGTCGCCCGCCCTTTCACCAGTTTTGGTAAATGGGTCCTTCGTCATCTTGCCAAGTAAACAAGATTCACATGTCTCATATGATTCATAATCATGTGAGTCTAAAAATCCATCTTTGTGGAGTTTAGAAATGTGTTTCTCATTTATATGGCCAAGACGACAATGCCATAAGTAAGTGTGGTTTACATCATTGGGTTTAGATTTCTTGTTAATGTTATAGACGTCATTATCACGATTTTCAACATCAAGGATATAAAGGCCATTGAATGAAATAGCGGTACAATAATGCATATCACTCTTGTAAATGGAAAACTTCTTATCACATATAAGAAAATTAAAACCTTCATTATCCAAATATGAAATCGAAATAATATTCCTACTTAAAGTTGGAATGTAATAACAATTGTTCAAAACAAGTGTTAGTCCACTAGGTAAAGTAACTTCATAAGTTCCTACGGCTAATGCAGCAACTCTTGCTCCATTCTCCACACGTAGGTCCACTTCACCATCCTTAAGCATCCTTCTGTTCTTTAGACCCTGCACATTTAGATAAATGTGAGATCCACATCCGGTATCCAATATCCAAGAACTAGAAGTAGATAGGAATATATCTATAACAAAGATACCTGAAGTCAAAGTAACACTTTTGCTCTTTTTCAGTGCTTCCTTGTATTTTAAGCAGTTTCTCCTCCAATGTCCAATCTCATTGCAATGGAAGCAGACTGCGTCCTCTTGGGACTTGGGCTTAGACTATTTGGGTTTGGCACCCTCTTTGGATTTGGCAACATTTGCCTTAGGATTAGCAACTTTTGCCTTTCCTTTATCCTTGAAACCCTTCCCCTTGTTAACCATCAACACTTGATCGGTTTTCTTCTTGACAATATTGGTTTCCGCAGTGTTCAACATTTGAACTAACTCGGAAAGGTTCTTATTCATGCCCCCCATGTTATAGTTCATTATAAAATTACTAAAACCTTCGGGCAATGAATTCAATATCATGTCAGTAGCCAACTCTTGGCTAATCAAAAAACCGAGCCTCTCAAGATGTTCGATGTGGCCCTTCATCTTTAGAGCATGGGGACCAACAGCTTGTCCTTCACTCATCTTGCATGAGGTTAGGGCCTTAACTGTGTTATACCTTTCTTGCCTTGCTTGAACTTGGAACATTTTCATCAGTCGATTGTTTAGATCAACTGTCCCCAAGTGCTCAAGATCCTTCTGAAGGCTCTTGCACATGGCGGAGAGCATGAGGCAACCAACATCAGTAGCATCACGCTTATGCTTCAGATATTGATCCTTCACTGCCCTAGTAGCATTGGCAACAGGTTCAGGTGGAATAGGTTCCTCGAGAACGTACAATTTCTCCTCTTGCCTGAGAACAATTCTCACGCTACGGATCCAATCCATATATTTTGTACCATTCTCTTTCAACTTTTCCTTCTCAAGGACAGATCGCAGTGACAGATGATTATTGTTTGATGCCATTTATTCTACAAAAAGATATACATAAAATATGAGCACATATGAGCAAACATATTATATGAGAAGTATAATGCATTTACATAAAATAAATGCTCCCACTAAATTATACACCTTCCAATGCAAATAAGCATAATATACATTTTATGGGCTAAGATCCAACTTTAATTTAATTTCAAGTTTGCTATGACAAACCGCTCAAAACTAAATTAATTAGGTAGAAACATCAATCATATCACATATATGACTCTTAGATCTTTTATGAGATTTATTCAAGACATCATATGTCTAAGCATATTTTAATCTCAACTTATGCCTTGGGTCCAAAACCATTTTGATAACCCAATTAAATTATTCACTTTAAACGTATAGGAACCACCATTTCCTCATCTTGCTCGCAAACGAATAGAATCAAAGTACCTTGTTATGGCAAGCCCACCCAAAACTATCCGAGTGGTCTCAAGTGTTTTAATCATGAATTGGCATATAAAGAACTTAAAAGTTTAATGAAGGTTCTTTAAAGCAGATTATAAGCATAACAGCAAAGATAATCATAATCGCGCACCAGGTAAGTTCCCAGGAAGATAGGTGAGCCACAAGGACTACTTAAGTACCAAATCTCTCCTTCGACAGAACTCTCCTAGACATGCACAATCAGAAATCAGCTCTGGTTTGCAACATAATCAATACTTTGTATAAACAATCAGTTTCCTTTAAATTTTGCGTAAAATGACTTGTTTCTCATAAACAATCAGAAAACCAAAATTTTAATGTTTTAATTTAAACATTCAGGAAATTACAATACAATGTTTCAACTAAACATCTAACCTAGTTCTTAACACATAAGAACGCATAGTTCATGCATCGCAACAATTAATAAAATCATACTTTAATTAACTAAGCATGCATAAACAATGAATTAATCTAGCATAACCCTATAAACTTAATTTCCAGAAATTTATAGTATCCAGATTAAGACATAAACATATCAGATTGCAAACACATTCACAGATTAGCAGGATTATGTAAGAAACTGATTCTGCCCAGATTGGGCAAGTTTTGTCGCGTGACAGAGGCAAGCTTTGTCGCGTGACACAAGCATGTTCTGTTGCGTGACACAGACATCCTTTGTCGCGTGACACAAGGTTACCAGATTTACAGATTCAATCAATTCTTAATCACAGAGCAATTATATCATATAAACAACTTTTAACAGATTTAATTCGATGTGAATAGAACATGATTTAGGCATATTGTTTCAAAAACAATCAAACTATCGCATACAAAACATGCAAAAATCATATAAACAATTTATATCAATTTTTCTTAGCATGTTAATTCAAACTTAACCATACGAACGGGGCTCTGATACCACTGTTGGGTTTTATGGGTCCATGCGCAGCAGAATTAAGCATCTAATAGCACAAAACCCAAGAGCCCTAGGATCCGTTCTATACAATTAACTTGAATTCCTATGAGATAGAAATAACCAACCTTGAACGCTTTCCGTTCTTGAGCTATCGAACAAATAAACAATGTGATTTTGAATCACAAACTTCGAACTCTAGGCCTTGATCGTTGTACGAGCGAAGACCCTTGAGTAGTATCCACACCTTCGATTGAACCAAGAACGATTTCTTGAAGATTGCTAGACCTTTTAAACCTATGAAGAATATTGAGAAACTCTATGTGATTTCTTTTCAGAAATTCAGCTAGCATTAGGGGTTTCACAGACATTATATTTATACTACTCTAGTATGGTGTATGTTTCCTAATCAAATTAGGAAACTGTCTGTAAATCGCCTTAGTGGCATGTTATGTCGCACGACCAGTCAAGACCTATCGCCAAGATCTGTCGCGCGATATCTTATGCCTGATAAGAAATTTCTCAATCATTCTTTCATTGGTTT
This sequence comes from Adenophora triphylla var. japonica, assembly GCA_022495995.1. NCBI lineage: Eukaryota > Viridiplantae > Streptophyta > Magnoliopsida > Asterales > Campanulaceae > Adenophora > Adenophora triphylla. The sequence continues at coordinate 45,713 of JAFEMH010002720.1, forward strand.
AATCAATTCATTCTAATTGTGTGTGACCCAATAGGATTATATTATGTTGGCAATGAGTCCGATCATATCGACCCTCATAAGACATAAGCGGACTCTAGCAAGCCATTATGTCTACCCAAATAATATAACGTAAGAGTTCACGTTTCCAATGGTACACTTCCATTTCTCCCTTTGTCTCACGATGTTATATTGAACACAAGTAATGGTCCACGTCAACTTGTCTTTGTTCAATGCTTTCTCGATCTTGAGTATAATGATAATTCCAATCACATTGGGGTATGGCCATACACTTTCATCATTATCATTCATCGAGGGGCCCAAGCAAAACATCTCTCTTTCGAGGGACAAATTCCATCTTGACTTATCATCCTTCCCATCATGAATCTGATCATGTCAAAAATAGCCTTTATAGATATCGTATTAAGATATCGTTTGACTAAGATCAAACATAACTTTCATCATATGTAAGGTCATGATAATCTCAGGTCTAGGGACTAAATGAAGTGACCATATGAAATTTAATTATGACATTTGACCATGACATAAATCTCATACGGGTCAGGTCCAGTCACTTGTTCTCTAACAAGTACCCATAAATTTAATGTGCATCTCTATGCATATAATCATCATATGATTATCCATTAACATTTATACTAATTATTCACTTAATAATTAGGGACAGAGATTGTTACAAATAAATATGCAAAACATATAATAATCAAATAATAAACTTTTCATATAATAATAAATAATGTCAACACATAAGTCTATCAACTATAGGCCTAGGGCATAACACTAACACTGAGAAGCAAAGGAAGGCCCAATCTTGGACACATTGGGCCCTAAATCTAGCCAAGGTAGCCTTCTACTAAGGCCAGTTCGAGGCCGGGCTACGCCTCCCCCTTGACCCATTCGTTTGTGAATTCTTGGAGTGTTTGGCCGCTATCCCAATGCAGCTAGGAGCCAACACCGTGAGGGTTTGAGTTTTCTTTGCCATGGCTTGCAGGTTCGTAGGGCACTACCATTTTTTTTTCTTTTTTTTTCCTTAAACAGGTGTTTTAGCGACGGAATAAACAGCGACGGACTCATTCCGTCGCTAAATAGCGACAAAAATTAAGCTTTAGCGGCGAAATTATTTTGGCGTCAAATTTAGCGACGGAATTTAATTCCGCTGCTAAATTCCGTCGCTAAAACGAACATTCCTCGAATATTCGTTTAATTACCGTCACTATTTTGGCGCTTGATTTACCGACGGAATATTCCGCCGCTATTTCTTTAACAGCGACGGAATTATTCCGCCGGTGAAAATATATTATTTTTTATTTTTTTATTTATCAGCGGCGGAAATTTTTCGTCGGTGAAAATCAAATTTTTTTTTTTTGAAATATTACACCGACGGAATATTTCCGCCGCTGATAAATTAAAAAAAATTAATTTATCAGCGTCGGAAATATTCCGACGGTGAAAATAAAATATTTTTTATTTTTTTTTGAAATATTACACCGACGGAATATTTCCGCCGCTGAATAATTAATTTTTTTTAATTCATCAGCGGTGGAAATATTCCGTCGGTGAAATTAAATGTTTTTTAATTTTTTTTTAAATTAAACACCGACAAAATATTTCCGCCGCTGATAAATTAATTTTTTTAATTTATCAGCGACGGAATATTCTGACACTGATAATAAAATGTAATTTTTGATTATTTTTAGAACTAATTAACAAAATAACCAACTGAAAAACATTAATATATTTAACTGAAACGTTAGAAAATTGACTGGAATTTCAAAAAACTAACTGAAATTTTGAAAAACAAACTGAAAACGTTAGAAAACTAACTGGAAACGTTAAACCCTAAACCCTAACCCCTAAACCCTAAATCCTAACCCCTAACTCCTAAACCCTAAAACCTAACCCCTAACCCCTAAACCCTAAACCCTAACCCATAACCCCTAAACCCTAACCCCTAAACCCTAAACCCTAAACCCTAACCCCTAACCCCTAATAACCCCTAACCCCTAAACCCTAAACGCTAAACCCTAACCCCTAACCCCTAATCCCTAAACCCTAAACCCTAACCCCTAAACCCTAAACCCTAACCCCTAATGCCGCACGGCTGCATTAGCCAAGGACCTCTGGCCGCACGGCTTCATTAGCCTTATCCAGACTGCCTATAAATAGAGGCCTCCTCTACCCATTTCCATACACAGTTTTTCCAGCATAAAAACCCCCCAAAGAATTCCTGCGAAAATAAGAAGCTGAAGGAGCCAAGAAGCCACCTCCCTTCTCCATTGAAGCCTCCAAAGTTGGTCCTTCCATCAAGCAAGATCCAAAGAAGAAGAGGTCACCACCATTGGAAACCTCTCACTCCCTTAACCTTGCATTTTACTTGCTCTATGTGATTTAAATTGCTCATTGCATTCTTATATTGTCATTATCTTGCTTGGGACTTGGTAGTTATCATTAAAGATCATATCTTTATCATACCCCCTTCCCCCTTTGCATGAAATAGGCATCACTTGCCATTAAAAATGTAATCTTTGAATTAAAGGTGCATCCTTTGCACCTAAACCCCCCCCCTTTTAAAATAAAAATACCATCTTTTTGCATCCTTTGCCCATAAAAATGCAATCTTTATGTTCAAAATGCATCCTTTGCACATAAAATCCATTTTCATGCATCCTTTGCATTAAAAATCATCTCTTTGCATGAACTTAGCATCCTTTGCTTTCAAAAATGGAACCTTTGTGCATCCTTTGCATGTTAAATCCTACTTTTCCTCATAAAAATGCATCCTTTGCAAACCAAATGCATCCTTTGCATAAAGATCATTTCTTTAAACCAAAAAGCATCCTTTGCAACCCAAAAATGTCATCTTTTCACTAAAAATGTCATTTTTACATGCATTCCCCCATGTCCCCATTAGCAACCTTGGAACGGACCGGTGTAAAGATCCTATCTTTACATCGTTTCTTCCATTAAAGGTGCCACAATTTCTTTAGAAAGGGATAACCTTGAACCCTATATCTCTGATTATCACTTAAGACGAGCATGAAGCAACTATATGAGCTCGATCGTCTTAAGGTGTAGGATTGATGGGCTAAGGACATTCCTTCCTAAAGAACCTCATTTTTGGATTATAAAAGAGAGTCCTTCTCTCGATCACGCAAGTCCCGAGGTTAAAAAAGCGATGATCACAAGTCCAAGATGAGGACGGGATCAAAATCCCAAATACATAAATTCCAAGAAATCCCGAGCGACAACCAATAAATGGTTTGTACGTCCGGAAGACAACTTGGGACATTCGCTCCCCTTTTATTCAAACACATGCACACAAGAAAGCACGCAAGCAAGCACGATAAATGGAATCTAGGGAGACTTGCTACGGCAAGGCACCTTGGGTGAACGACGATCCGTTCTTCCCAAGGGGTAACTTAACCTCCAAACCCATAAATCCTTTTTTTCAAAGTTTTGAGGAAATCAAAATGGCGTGGCGACTCCGTTTTTCAAATTAAACCGGATGTCTTCAAACTCGCGTGAATCCAACAAAATTTGGGCACACATTCACACTAATGCCTTTGTAAGTAAACTATCATTAAATGACTTGATTTTGAATATGTAAATTTATTTATGCCCCTTACATTGTGTATATGATTATAATTGTTTTTTTTATTTTGACAGAGTGCATATCAAGCCGCCGTTGTTCCCGAAGGAACGCCTCCCGGCCACCCCGTTCCCTTCGTGCCTGATGTTTGGCGCTCGGTCACCTCTGAGGGACATCCAAAGAGAGGAGCCCGAGTGTTAGGGATGGGGGATTACGGGCAGCAATGCCCGTCGACGTCGACCAGTCGTCGGCCAAATGTTGTCCCGACCACGTTTCATGATCCGAGGGTCGACACTCTGCAGGCTGAGTTGGATGAGGAGAAACGCGAGCGGGCAAAGCTTACGGAGGCTTTGGCGGCTCAGGCGCAGATGCAGGAGGAGAATGATTGGCGTCATGCAGAGACTCAAAGACAATTGGCGCTGTTGATGGCTCGTATGGACCAGGACCAGGGTAATTTCCGGCCTCCCCCGAGTTGATTACGGACTATTTTAGACTTGTTTGTACTATTTTATACTTGTTTGTAAACATTTGAGATATTTTTTATCCGCGGGAGCCCCTCCCCTCTCCCCCCCTCTCCCCCCTCCCCCTCCCGATTTGGTACGGTGATATTTAGTCTTTAGTTTGGTACGCTGATATTGATTTTTAGTTTTATAGTTTTAGTTTTATAAATTGAATTGTTATATCAGGTACAAAAAAATTTGGATAATTGATATTTTAAATTATTTTTTAAAAATTTATTTCAGTATCAGCGACGGAAATTTCCGTCGCTGAAATTAATTTATTTTAATTAATTTTTATTACAGCGACGGAAATTTCCGCCGCTATATCAATTAATTTTAATATAATTTAAATTTAATTTTTGTTTTCAGCGGCAGAAATTTTCGTCGCTGTAATAAAAATTAATTAAAATAAATTAATTTCAGCGTCGGATATAAATTAATTTCAGCGTCGGAAATATCCGTCGCTGAAATTAATTAATTTTAATTAATTTTTATTACAGCGACAGAAATTGCCGCTGCTATATCAATTAATTTTAATATAATTTTAATATAATTTTTGTTTTCAGCGGCGGAAATTTCCTTCGCTGGAATAAAAATTAATGAAAATAAATTAATATCAGTGTCGGAAATATCCGTCGCTGATATTAATTTATTTTAATTAATTTTTATTCCAGCGACGGAAATTTTCGCCGCTAAATTAATTTAATTTAATTAATTTTTTATTACAGCGACGGAATATTCCGCCGCTGTAATAAAAATTTAATTAAATTAAATTAATTTAGTGGCGGAAATTTCCGTCACTGATGTAAAAAAACACCGGCGGAATAAATTCCGTCGATAAAATCAAAATATACCGGCGGAATTTGAGCCGTCGGAAATCTGCGCCGGGCTGGTAGCGACGGACCACCGACGAAATTTTTCCATCGGTGTTTATATATAGCGGCGGAAATTTGGTTTTAGCGACAGAAATTTTCGCCGCTAAAACCTGTTTTTCTGGTAGTGGGGTACGAGCCTTGTATGACTGTATTTAGGAGATTCTTCAAGGTGGTAGTCAATGATAAGACTCTTGGGATTAGCACTCCGGCCAAGGCTAAGGCTCCCAAGTTGTTTGTTAACTTGCCTGGAAAAGTATCTGAGTGGAATTCCACTTAATCTTGGTCGAGAGTAGAAAGGGTTGGGAATTCCCTTTGCCTGAAATTGATGTACGTCCAATGAAGGAGGAGGACTACTGGGTCCCTGACTGGAGTGAGTACTTGTATAGAAGGCTGGTGTTGGTAGCTCGAAGGAGTACCATCAGCTGGTCCACCTTGGGGTCAGATAAGGACTACTTCATTCAGGTCAGCATGATACTGGTAGCTGATGGAGAGATAGCTCCCCTAGTACCCATAGTTCGTAGTCTTAGGTACCCTGACTGGGTTATCCATGAACGGGAGAGATTTGAGTCTCAGTGTCACTTCTGTAAGAAGACGGCCAGCCATTGCAGACATATCCCTCACTATGGCGGTTTACTCGATTTTTCCTTTATTCGTAAAATTTTGCTTACATACTTCTTTTACTAACTGTTTGCTCGTCTTTGACTGTGCAGATCTTACCCCCAACTAGGAAGATAACATGGATTGTATTGTCGGTGTGAGTGACAAGAGGAAGAACATGAAAGCCCATGGAGCTGCTAATGCTCTGGCTAGCAGAGAGAAGGATCTGATCGATAGAAACAAGTTGCTCCCCAAGGGAGGTGTGGGGATGGTCCCCATTAACGGGTCAGGGCCATTGGAGCCCATCGAGTACGCCTCTGAAGTCCAAGTAATAGGGGCTGAGGGAGAGGTCGACACGTTGACCGGGCAAGCATCGGACTCTGAGCCTGCTCATGATCCATCTGGGGTAGACCCCCATAATTTTGTTGACTTGGAGCTCGACAATGTCGACCCAGAAGATGAGGAGGATATTCTTCCCCTTACCCACCTAAGAAAAATGTCGCAGATCGACCAAGGCCACGATGGAGCTAGCACCTCCCGAGTAACAGCCTCTACCTTTAGCCAACCCCCCTCTGCCCCCCCCCCAATCCAGGAGCATAGAAGAGGTGCAGGCCCTATTGGAAAAGTTGAGTGTGGTTCCTCCTCTCACCGGAGTTAATAGTTTAAGCTGCCAATACCCCAACCTGGTATTGGTGCAGGCCATAGTGAGGAGGGCAGCAGATAGGGATCTGTTAGCCCGACTGGCTGAGGACGGACTGACTCCTGATGAGTTCACTGATACGTCGGGCCTTCTCCATTCCAAGGTAATAGTTGTGATTTTTTCCAATTGTTTCATTTCTGTTCGGTCGTCATACTTTTTTGGTCATTTGTCGAACTGACTTATCTTCTTTTTGTTGTGCAGTCCCTTGCCCTCATCGAGCAAGAAAAGAGCAGCTGGAGAGATGCCTTAGAGAAGGAGAAGATTGCCTCTGCTAAGTATGCCAGGAAGGCTAGCGAGGCTGCCGAGCTGAGATAAAAACTGGTGGATGATGGGTCTAGCTATGACAATCTTAAAGCCATTCATATTGACGTTATGAAGGAGAGAGACCCAGCATTGGTCGACCTGAATGCCACAAGGGAGCGTCTTGCTCTTATTCAAGAACGGGTGAGCCTTCTGGAGGGTGAGGTAACTAAGGCCAGGCTTGAGAAAGCCAAACTACAGGGAGAGAATGAGGAGCTAACCAAGATGGTCAAGATCGAAGTGCTCGTATGATCCAGCTGATGGAGGACCAGAAGGTAGCTCGGGCCAAATGGGAGGAGGAGGCCCAGGCAAAGGTGATGGCTGCAGTGGAGGCATTCAAGCATAGTAATAAATGTTATAACATCATCGTCTCCCGGGCCAAAGCCTTTTATGATGTGGGGCGCCAGCACATGGCTCACCGGGCAATTGTGGATCCTTCAGTCGAACTGACTGTTGACAAGCTAGCCACCTGGGCTTCTGAAGAGCAGTATAATGAGCAGGCCCATGCTGGCTATTCCCTTATGTCTTACAATTATAATGACCTAGCCCTCATCGCTCAGCGGGATGTGGAGGAAGGTTTAAAGTCTTGGGTCGCACCTCCCATTGAGCCAAGGAATTTCAACACTGTTTTGAAAGAGCTGGAGGATGCCGATCAGGAGGAAGACGGGATGGAGGTCACTCAAGACCAAGTCTTCGAGGAAGTCGACCATCAGGTGCAGCCTCAAACGGAATAGGAGCTAGCTGATGACAACCAAGAGGGTTGATCTATTTATTTCAATTTTGCTGTTGTACTGAACAAGTTCCAAATATTTTTTTTTTGTTGTTGTTGTTCTTGAATGTCAATGCCTTGGCCCAGTTTGGGAGGTATTTTAACTCATAATTTTTATCTGCATAAGTCCTGGCCCGCTTTTGGGGGACTTTTAATTTAATACTAGTTGATTGTTTGAATCATTCTGCTTTGATCCATGTTTCTGGTTGTTTGTCGAACTAGCATAAGTAAGAGGTCGACCAAAGTCTTAGTCAGATCAGTTGGTCAATAACGAAGCTGACTAAGGTTTTAGTCTAGCTTGTTTAAAGGAACGAGGCTGATCTAAGTCTTCAGTCGAACCTGTTTAAGAACGAGGTTGACTTAAGACTTCGGTCTAGCCTGTTTAAAGGAACGAGACTGATCTAAGTCTTCAGTCGAATCTGTTTAAGAATGAGGTTGACTTAAGACTTCGGTCGAGCCTATTTAAAGGAATGAGACTGACCTAAGTCTTCAGTCGAACCTGTTTAAGAACGAGGTTGACTTAAGACTTCGGTCGAGCCTGCTTGACATTTCTAGATCGACTAAAAGTCGGATCTGAGTAGAATAAGACGTAAGTGTAACAACATTTATGAGTGGGATTGTCACGACCCTAATCCTAGGTTCTATTTTGAGTCATATTTACTCATATATTTGGAATGCATATCATATTATTGTATGTTGCATTTTATTTGTAGAAATTATGTGTTAATTAGTATTTTATAACATATATGCTATTCTAAATATATGAATAAAATAAAAATCAATATTTAATGTCTTAATGAAAATATTAGGAGAGTGTAGTTAAAATGGTAACTTTTGGAAATTTAGTATTAACTTGTTATGATCCTTGAGGTGCTTAAATGAGTTGGTTAAAACTTCAAGGTTTTAGTTGTTGAAAGTGTATAAAAGTTTGAGGAGCCTTAATGTAAGTTCCTATGTTTATCTCCATGGAATAAGGAAGAAGATTTCATTTTAACAAGAAAGAATTTCCTCAGCCATTTCTTCAGCCATTTCTTGGACCAAAACCAAACCCTAACAATTTTACTTAAAATTCCCTACTAAATTCTAGAAAAATCCTCTTAACGATCTGTTCGTTCTGTTGTGTTCGGGAGAAGAAGGAGCACATTTCCATCCGATTAGAGTTTTCAAGTTTTTTAATTAAATTCAAGTAAGTTATTATATTTTCTTGAATTTTATGTTCATTTAGTGTTATAGATGATGTTATTGTGTTGTTAAGGATTGCATGAGATTTTGGAATTTATTTTCTGAGATTGGGAATGGGAAAAATGGGTTTTGGTTAACTTGGAAATGAAATTTTGTGTTGAAATGGTAAAAGATTGGTTTTAAGCAAGTTGAAATGTTTTGGGTGTGTGTTGGAAGGGAAAAAGAATGGCTTTAGCTAGGTTGGAACTATTTGAGGTCATTTTGAGTTGCCTTGGACTGAAGTTTGATTTTGGAACTGTTGTTGAACTGGAAAAATGGGACTTGAATTGGTTCACTTGCATTTGCTGATGTTTCAGCTCTGTTTCTGCATTTCTGCTGAGGGCACGAGTCTCTATGGCACGAGTCGTGCCTATCAGCCGTGTCCAGTCGTGCCTTAGCTTGGACGACTGTATTAGAGGGGGTATCAAAGGGGCACGAGTCGTGCCCTGACCAGTTTTGTGGAATGATTTTCAAAGCTATGTAGGTTCACTTTTATAACCTATTTTTCAACCAATTGAACACTACAATCAAAGTACAATGTATGAACAACAAAATGAGGTATTAACATTCCAATTGTGATAATTTGAAGATGTATACATGATTGGTTAAAGTAGGTTGGAATCATTGAACCTAACTTGGTTAATATCATTATACCATTGTTGATACATCCTTGAATGGCTATTATAAGTGTGTAGTCCTTATGTATTACACCTTATGCATTTTTTGACATCTTTATGATGTGTTTTGATTAGGGTTCCCTACTTTGGAATCCTAAGCTCATTAAATTGATTCAAGGATGGTTTAGCCTTAGTGCTACTTTTAGTTGATACTTGTTATCATGTTGCTATCATTTTGATATGCTATGTTAGTATGGTTCCCTACTTTGGAATCATCGTTTATTGTAAGCAAGTATTTGGTACTGTGCTTCTGTTTAAAATCCAGCTGGTATGTAATTGGTGGGCAGTGTTATGGGATTATAATGGCACCGAGCCGAGTTCGTTATAATCCATACACTGTGTTCCCAGGTTGCCCATCCATTGGCCATGGTTTGGGTAGTGGGCTAGCTCCCCTTTTTAGGGTGAAGTCTAGTTGCACATTGGGTATGACTTTGTGTCATAGTCCCGTTTATTGTTACTGTGATTTGGTTTCGGAACCGCTTCTTCGGCTGTTGTTGCTACTCGGATCGTAATATCCTTTTGAGGATGAAACCTTGGCTCAGTATCCTTCTAAGTATTGCATTATTGCACTTATATGTTGTATGGATATATATATATATATATATATATATATATATATATATATATATATATATATATATATATATATATATCTTTCTTGGTATGATAAGAAGGTGATATATATATATATGATTTGTGGTTATATGCTTCATGATGTGATTGCATATTATCTTGTTGCATATATATAATAACTTGCTGAGATTTTTCTCACCCCATCCTTTTATTATTTTCTTAGATAGAGCCGAGCCAGGGGCTAGGGCACGTTGAGCACCGAGAGGGCGCCAAGTGGGAATTTTGTTGAGGAAGGTATTTGGTAAGGATACATTATGTAAATGTATGACCTTGGGTAGTATTCCTAGACTTAATGTTATCTTTATTTTGCAACTTCTAAAAGGCTTTGTAAATATTTTTCATTTGGGAACTAGGTTCCTTGGTTTGTAAATAAGTGTGTGTGTGATTTGTAAATGGTTTGAATGTGGAGTGAGTTAGGTTTGAAATGAAATGGATTGACCTTTAATAGTAAAGTAGAAAAGTTTCTTAATGTTAAACAGGTTTTGAAAGTGATAACTTTTAGAAAGTACATTTCGAAATTTTTTTCTTTAAATGGCGTCTTCAGAACGTGTCCCAGCGTGTGGCCAAGTAGGTCCACGGTTCGGGGTGCGTCAGGGATTACTTTTATTTCATTGATGAAGTAGGTCGTTACATTGATGCTTAATCAGAAATAGTATCTAGCTAAGTGGCTAGCATGCCAAGGATGTTTTAGCTCGTCACCACCTGGATGGCCAATCATGTAGGTCCCTTCCTTAACAATTCGAGTGACGATGTATGGTCCTTCCAAGTTCAGAGATAACTTATTTTGTTCAGTATTCCTTCATGTTACCTCGATCTTCCTTAGCACGTAGTCCCCAACATTGAACGACCTTTTCTTGACTTTCTTATCATGATAGTCCTTGGTTTTCTGTTTGTAGTTTACCATTCTGAGCTGAGCAGTCACCCGTTTTTCTTCCGGTAAGTCCAACTCGAGCAATATGTTGGAGTCATTCTGATTCTGATCAAACAAGGCCACCCTAGCTGTAGGAAGTCGTAGTTCCACAGGTGCCATATCTTTCGACCCAAAAGTAAGGGCGAATGGGGTTTCCCATATAGGCCCCCTAGTAGTTGTATGGACTGCCCAAAGAGCAAGGGGTAGTTCATCCAACCATATACCAGCTCGACCAATGAGGCCCTTGCTTAATGCTGACAATACAAGTTTGTTTGCTGCTTCTGTCTGTCCGTTACCTTGGGGATATGTGATCGACGACTTCCAATGCTTCACTCCCAACCTATTCATTTCCGTTTCAAAATCTATGGAAAACTGTAGCCCGTTATCTGAAACGATTGAATGTGGCACCACAAAATGGCACCAAATGTAGTCGTGTATGAAGTTGATGGCGTTTTCCTCCGTTATCTTGGCCAAAGGTTTGGCTTTGATCCACTTTGTGAAATAGTCAGTCGCCACAATAACATACTTACAATTTCCATGGGCGGGTGGGAAGGATCCGTCAAATCTACCCCCACATGTCGAACGATCAAGCTGCGACCACCGGTGTTTGTTCGGTTACTGGGAGCTTTGGTAGGTCGGCATACCTCTGACACTTGTCACACTTTCTCACGAACTCACGAGCGTCTTCCCTTAGGTGAGACCAATAGTATCCAAAGGTAAGTATTTTGTTTCTGCCAAAGTTCTGGCCCCCGGGTGTCCACCACATACCCCACAATGTACCACGTGCAAGAGTTGGGTGACCTCAATAAGATGAACGAACCTCAATAACGCTTTTATAAAATATCTTATGAATAGTGCATCTCCATGTATGACAAATCTAGGGTACTTCTTCTTGATCGTTCTTGCTTTTTGCTCGTTAGATGGTAGCTCGCCTGTTTCGATGTAGGCCTTCATCTCATCAATCCAACACTTAGAGTTGTAGACTGAGCATAGAACCTACACTCTTTCGTAAGCTGGATGCTTTAAGTATGAGACTGGTTCTCTATGTTGTTCATCTGATGTAGCCAGTTTAGAAAGTAGGTCGGCCAATTCATTCTCTTCGCGGCCTACCCTTTGTATCTCCCAAAATTCTAAGTTTTGGACCAGCTTCTTTACCAGCTCGCAGTACTTGATCAAGACTGGATTGATCACTTCGTATTCCCCATTGACTTGGTTCATGACCAACTGGGAGTCACAATAGGCTATGACTTTTGTCGCCCCAAAACATTGGGCGTATTCAATTGCTGCAATCAAGGCCTCATATTCAGCCTGGTTGTTGGAGGCTTGGAACTTGAACCTCAAAGCTACCTCAAAGGCCTTTCCGATTTCTGGCTCGATCAATACAATCACAGCTCCACTGACATTCTTGGTCACTGACCCATCTGAGTAAACCTTCTATCAATCATCGGGTAAACTCACTGTCTGCTGGCTTGACTGTTCCTTCCCCTTTAAGATTTTTTTTTGGGGTGTTCTTTGTGTCATCTTTCTTGGTGAATGTAAGCTCGACCAAGAAGTCCACCAAAGGCTGAGCTTGCAAATCTTTTCGAGGTCGGTACTCAATGTCAAATTCTGTCAATTCAGTGGACTAATTGAGCAGTCGACCTGAACTTTCTAGCTTGTGCAGTATCTTTCTCAATGGAGTGTTGGTCAGCACGACAATGGAGTGGGCTGAGAAGTATGCATGTAGTTTTCTATATGCAACCACCAAGGTATAGGCCACCTTCTCAGCATTGAAATATCTTCCTTCCACATCTGACAAGGCCTTGCTCACATAATATACCGGCTTCTGAAGCCCCTTTTCTTCTCTAACCAAAACTGCAGCTATAACTCGATCTCCAACTGAGAGATAGACATACAAACTTTCTCCTTGAATTGTTTGAACGACGAGGAACATTCGGTCATCCACTCAAATTTTTCCGTCCCCCTCAAAATTTTGAAGAAGGGTAGAGACCTTTATGCCGACTTGGCTATGAAGCGATGCTGCTACCCTATCGTTCAGTCATTGCACCTCCTTGATGCATGTTGGTTCCTGCATCTCTACCAAAGCCTTTATTTTTTCTGGATTAGCTTCAATACCTCTTTGAGATACCATGAACCCCAGAAACTTGCCAGTAGATACCCCAAAGACACGCTTGCTCGAATTCAGCTTCATGTCATTTGTTCGCAGATTGGCGAACGTTTCCCTTAAGTTGACCACATGACTTCCAGACTTGGTTTTGATGACCATGTCATCGATGTAGGCCTCCATGTTTAGGCCAATCTGACTTGCAAAGACCCTATTCACCATCCTATGATAGGTAGCCCCAGCATTCTTTTGCCCGAATGGCATTTTTGTGTAGCAATATACCCCTCCAGCAGCTTGGAAGGCAGTCTTTTCTATGTCATCTTCATGCATTCTGATCTGATGGTAACCCGAGTAAGCATCGAGGAAGCTAAGTGTGGCATGTCCGGCTATTGAGTCAACAAACTTGTCAATCCGTGGGAGTGGGTAGCTGTCATTTGGGCAAGCTACGTTCAGGTCGGTGAAGTCAACACACATCCTCCACTTTTCGTTGGCCTTCTTGACCATCACCACATTTGCTAGCCAGGTAGTGTATGATGCCTCCTTGATGATACCTACACTAAGGAGTTTTTTTACCTCTTGTTTGATAGCCACCTCCTTGTCTGTAGCAAAAATTCATAGCTTCTGGCATTTGAACTTGATGGTGGGGTTGACTTCCAAATGATGCATGGTGACCTCCTCCTTAATGCCCCTCATGTCTTCTACTCTTCAGGCAAAGACATCCGTGCTTTCCTTCAATAGGTCAACTATCTCCACCCTTTCTTTCGGTAACAGTTGTCTCCCTATTCTTATTTTTTGGTCGGGGTAGGAGGGATTTGCTTCTATTTCTTCCAGCTCATCAACAGGTTCCAATTCTGGGCAGTCTCTGAACTGTAGGGTCTTGATAAGGATATCTTTGACCCTTCTCCTCTCCTCAGCTCCCAATTGTGAAGCCTCAACTTCAATCATGTCATCTAGCTCGGCAGCTATTTCGCTGTTGGAGGCCCCTGAATTTTGGTTGATTGGGAGGCAAAGGTCGCCTATGATGATCTGATCGACCAAAGCTGAATTTGCTGCAACCCTAGTGTTTTCAGAGAGACGTGTCGGCTCAGTCATGATGTGGTCATGTGAGGGATAGGTCGTATCTTCAACACATCAGATTGTCGATAGTCTGGAAGTAGTTGTGACAGATTGAGAGAACTTCCAGCTTGCCTCTGGAGTGTCAATTTCTAGCTCCCTCTTTTTCTTGGACCGTAGCACATGATCCAGGTACTCCCTAGATGTGCTCACAACTCACCCCACTCCCAGATTGGTGGGGAACTTTACCCTTTAGTGGGGGATTGAAGGCACCATCCCTAGAACAACCTGTCCAGGGATACCTAATATGGCATGGTAATCACTTATAACGTCAATAACTATAAATGTTATCTTGGCCACTGTCCTTAAGGGATGTTGTCCAATGTCAACCTCCAGCTAGATCTGTCCCTTGGCATCTACTCGGTGATTGGTGAAACCCTCCAGTCGACCTACGTAAGGTGACAACCTAGCATCTGTCAGTCCCATATCCAAGAAGGTTTTGTAGTAGAGAATGTCTTTCAGGCCCCAGTATTGACCAATATTCTACATGAAGTGTAGTCATCGATTAACCCCCAGAATCACCAAATTTGTTGCCTAGCAGTCATGCTGGTAGCCAGCTCGTAGGGATAGAAACTGATCACCTCATCTCTAACACAGCTCCTAGGTGGTATGTAGGGACCTTTACTCAACTGAAAAATTTTGTGTTTGAGGGCAGTGTTGCTCATCTCCTCAGCAATCACTCCCAAAGTCAGCTTAGGTTGCCTCGGCTCTAGCACACCTCTTGCAGGTCGATCTATACCAGTAGGCCGATCTCCCTTGACAAACTTATCTAACCTTCCTTCATTCACCTACTTCTGGATGATCCTCTTCAGACTCATGCACTCATTCGTGGTGTGGCCAGTATCCTTGTGGTACTCACAGTACTTACTATTGTCCCTTCTAAATTTATTATGAGCATTCATTGGGGCTGGAGGGCCTAGGTCGACTGTGTTCATAATCTCAGTTTGACTCACTGTAAGTGAGGTGAAGCTTTCGGGGACTCTTTCTGTCGCCCTAGTCTTATTTTTCCCCTTATTATCATTGTTTTTCAACGGTCCCCCTTTCGTCGACTCACCAGCTTCAGAATGCTTTGAGCCCTTGTCTTTCTTTCTTTCCTTTCTCTCCTCAGCCACAG
This sequence comes from Adenophora triphylla var. japonica, assembly GCA_022495995.1. Classification (NCBI taxonomy): domain Eukaryota; kingdom Viridiplantae; phylum Streptophyta; class Magnoliopsida; order Asterales; family Campanulaceae; genus Adenophora; species Adenophora triphylla. The sequence continues at coordinate 60,830 of JAFEMH010002720.1, forward strand.
CCACATCTAGGCCCTCTCAAACAGTTCCTTCCTCGTGGTCTCCCTCCTGACCTGGAGCTTGTAGTACAAATCAGGAGAGGACACTCCATTTCTGAAATAATTGATGACCTCCCTATCCGCGAGGTCTTCCTCGATCTGGTCGACCAACTCCTTGAATCGTGTGAAATAACTCACGGTAATTTCTGTCTTACCTTGAGTCATATTGTTTAGGTCGGTCTGTGAGGACCCCAACCCGGAACCTACACGTGTCCCAAGCTGGAGCGCCCTCAAACTAACCCAATATCAAAAACTTTTAAAAATCTTTATTTAAAACTTTCAAAATAAATGTAAGTATTATATCCATTTTCAAAATAAGTCTACACCTTTTCACAACGGAGAAATAGTTGACTAACTTAGAAAGTACGAAACTGTTAGTTACAAAAAGACATCGGTTATAACAATGAATGAAGATTTAATAATACAATTCCCGTAAATGATTTATACTAAAGTACACTTCCTATACCAATCTAATCAAGCCCAACAATTCCCAAAATATAACCTCCAAACTCCTCACCGCCCTTACTTGGCCGGTCCACCTGCCTCTAATCTAAAACAAGAAAGGGAGAGGGGTGAGAATAAATCTCAAGAAGCTATTATGAATGCAAGAATATGCCATATAAGATGCAACACATAACAAAGTTGCACATAACACGTTGGAAAAGCCGTAAAACACCTTACATTACCTTGGTTTACCTTTTTCCGTCTCGAACGAATGCAGGTCGTACAACATTGGGTATAATAATACTCCAATCTTACAAGAGTCGCTAAGCAATACTCACGCCTTATAAGACCCGTTTTTCAGTGGAACCAAATAAGACGCAGCAACTCCGTAAGGCTTTTGGCTCACTACATGCATGCTATACCCCAAACCGTGGCCACGTATGGGATTGTCACAGTATAACATAATCCGATCACATTAGGTCACACTTCCATAATTGATCGTATTATGTTATACCCCCAATGTCACCGACTCACACATAATCAAGCACATAATAGATACTTGAATAAATCCACAAAGGGGATAAACAACATAGCAACATGGTAAAATATACTCATGCTCAACCAACATCATAGTGCAACGTTTCTTTAATACACTATGCATAAATAAGCAATATAGCCACATGGTAAAATATACTCATGTTCAACAATAATCGAGAGGCAAGATTTATGTAATACACTAAGCATAATCCACTCATGAATAGGTGCTCGAGTAAGATAATGAGATATCAACAACCTATCTTACTTAGTCATTATACGACAATATATGATCTCTATAAGGATCCCGCTAACTCTACCAAGTTGAAATCATTTCGTTAAGTTACCAAACTAGGTTAACCAAAGATTTTCCAAGTAACATTTAAAGTACTTCCCCAATTCCATTTTGATCACTTAGGATATTAATGTGTAGCCAAAGTATTCTACTTTAATCTAGGTTAAAGAGATTCTATTTCGGTTCGAGTTTGGTTAGGTTTAAATGTGCCTCTAAATTTGATGTGAAAACCAAAGCCGTGGCACGACTCGTCCCCTGTGGCACGACTCGTGCCCATTGCACCTTCCTCAACTGTCGTCCCTTACAAGGCACGACTTCCTTATAACCCTAGTCACGACTCGTCCCACACCTCAGCACGACTCGTGCCACAGGCACGACTCGTGACTCGAGCCTTAATCAACATAGAAGTATAAATCCTTCATCACTTATACCCATTTGTTCCCAACCAAGTTTCCTTTATTTTGTGTAAACCTAGAAAGCTTACTAACTTCATTTTTCACATAATAAATCATTTAAACCCAAATGTGTTATAATTCTAAGTCATTTATCACATGATTCTCAAGAAACCAACTTTTCAACCAAGTGAGCTTTTTAATTTGTGAACTTAAAGGAAATTCTAACTTTATTAAATTCATTTTAACTCATTTAATCCCAAAGTATCATTTCCTAATTCTAAATCATTCTCACTTAGATTTCCATCCAATATACTACAAATTTTCAAGATTTCCATTTAATCCAATCCAACCCATTTCTTATACTTCCAAAATTACTTCCATCAACAATAATATCATACTATGTTATTTACCCATTTCTTAACTTCAAAGAAGATTCCAACCAATTTAAACTAGTTCCTTCCATTTCTTTCATTATTTAACACTTCCAAGAACACCCACATTTCCTTATGATCTAAATCAATTCCTTCCCTCCAAGAGAGTTACCAAAGCATCCTATGAGAATTTTAACAACAATAACAACAATAATTATCTCATGAACAATTAGAGAAGAGAAGGGTCATAATAACTCACTTTTGCCAATACAAGAGAAGATGATGATTTTCTAGGCTTGATCAATTCCCTTGGATGAACTACTCACCAAAGGACACTTGGATTTGAATTTCTTTAGCTTGATAGAGTCTCCTAGATGCTCCAAGCTCAAATGTACTCTTAGATCTAAAAATGGTGAAAGATTTATCTTGGTAGGAGTCTTGGAAAGGAAAGCTTCATCCATGGTGTTCCATGGAGTTTTGTAAGGAAAATAAAAATGAAGAAGAAGAAGAAAGAGGAAGTATAAAAGTGGTAAAGGGGAGAGGGGGGGCCGGCTAGGAGGGGAGAGTATGGGGAGGTATGGCTTTGATTGACTTTGGGGAGAAAAGAGAGAAAATTAGGGGAATTTGTCCCCCTTCCCTACTTTTCCAATTACTCTTTCAACTTATTAAAATATCCTCCCAACTCACAACATTTAATTTGTCCATTTTATTTTCACTCCATTCTATTACTTTATTTATTTTAAATTATTATTTTTTTCCTTTAGAACATTATTTATCTCCTTATCATTTTATTCTAATATAATAAATCAAGTACATAAAAATTGAACACAATATTAATAATAATATTTAAAAGCACACAAAATGATGCTAAATGAGTGCCTAGGGTTAGGGTCGTTACACGGTCACTGTCTTCTTATGGGCCCCAGCCGTAGAGAATCTATCCAAAAACTTTTTCCTCATATACTCCCATGAGGTGATGCAACCAGTAGTCAGGCCACGAAACCAAGTTAGTGCCGCACCTGTGAATGTGCTGGTTAGTACCTTGCACAATATGTCGTCCTCAGAGGAGACCAAGCACATTGTGGCCTCAAAATGCTGCATATGATTCAAGGCATTGGTCACGCCTGAATACTTGTCTAGCGTGGGCAATTTGAAACCAACTGGAGGCCTTTGGTCGAGCGAATCCTGAGACAACGGTCGAAGTGTACTGTAGTTTCGTTCAACCTTCCCCTCGGTCTCCTTCCTATCCGCCTCCATGTTATCCAACCTTCTTTTCAAATTGAGAAGTTCCCTAGCATCCAGGTCGCTTCTTTGATGGGAGACAGAATTAGACTTTTGTCTCTCATCCCTGTGGGGATCCCTTCTAGAGAGGGTCCGTTGTCTTTCATTTCGTGGGGGTGTCACCTCTCTCCTTTCCCGACGGGACATTGACCTATCTCCCCTTGAGGGCAACCTACGTCTAGCCCTGTCAGCTTCAAGCCGCCTCCTCTGAGCTGAGTCAGCCTCTTGTTCCCTCTGCTGGTTGAGCCTATCCCTTAGGTCGCTAGTCGGGTCTATGGAAATATAGGAGGGAGGAGGCATCTCAATCCTCAGTTTTTCACCAGACGTTCTAGGACCTCCGTTAGTCCGCCTGTGGGAAGTGATAGATGGAGCAATTCTCTGTGATCTCCTATCATCTTTGTTAGGAAACTCAGGCATCTCCAACAGCTCATCTTGCACAACGAGCAAGCTTTGCAGTATCCTAGCTCGCTCCAACAGAATTTCCTTCCTACTAGGGTGAGTAGTTTAGGGACCTGGAATGTCGCCTGCAACTGTTCGACCTGTATGGATCCTCTTAACTTGTTGGTTCGTCCCCTGATTAGTCATAGGCCTTTTCTGCCTTCTGCCATCTCGTAGGCCTTCACCGTCAGCCACACTATTGGAACGAGTGGCCCTCCCAGGGGGATTGCCCAGTGGGGGAGGAGGCAAACTTGCAGTCCTATTTCTAGTACCTGCCTCAGTATTTCTTATTGTATTCCCAAGTGTTGGATCACTTGAGAAAGTTGCGGTACGTCCATCGAAAACCATGTTTGTGGTTTGATTAGAGTTTCAAGGTCTAGCGTCTATCGTTCCCGACAATGGAACCAAACTGATGATGCAGGAAATGGTCCAGATCAGCCTTAGTCCAGCAATTAGGTTGATCTCCAGCTAATAGACCTGAAACCACGAACAAACGACTAGCCGGGTTGGCCTCCGGCTAAGACCCTCCGGCGTGATGATGAGATAACGTATATTGTGCTTATAAACTCAATTGAATAAAGTAATTACTCAAATAGCAAATAAGACATTACCCTTGAACGTTGGATGTTGTTAGGTATTTATAGTGTTGATGTAGGATCGTGTTGAATCCCTAAAATCACGGGAATAATGTTGGCGTAACTGACTCCGAGAAAGTAGGAGGCGGCTACAAATAACGTCGTGGGTCGGCGCACGTGTTGGTAGGTCGAGGTCGACTGAATAGCCAAGTGCGACCTGACTTTGTACTTTGGCTTGATAATAATTGCATAAGTATAGGATCGTATGTCGGACGAAGCTAGATCGATACCACGGAGGGTCGGACAATGAGCTAGGTCAACTGATCGATGTTGGGTCGTTGACAATGTAGCAATTGAGCTGGCCCATTCAATAACAGTGTAAACTGGAGACTGGAACATTGGGCTTTGTCCGTTGGGCCTGGACCGTCACTTATATTCCGTTCAATATATATATATACATATTTGATTTTTATAGAAACTTATGTACCAGAAACAATGATATCTCCAATTATAGCTACTCTGAAATGTAAATGCTACAAAAAAAAGTTGTGTAAATGTTAACTTCCTTTAAGACTATTCTCATTAGTGACCCCAACCCAATCTCAAATAAAATATTAATTTCTCTCACTTTCATATACACAACTCTCAACCTTATATAATATATACTCCCATCAGTGACCCTAACCCAACCCAACCTTTTAATAAAATATTTATATCTCTTTACTCCAACTTACCTAAAATACTTATCATTTTATTTTTTTTAAATAATGTATTAGTAATAATATTTCTAAAATTACCCGTACAATTATTAAAAATAACTAGTTTTACTCCCGTGCGATGCACGGATCATTACATGTTACTATCATTACATGTTACTTTAAGACGGAAATTAAAGAAAAACAACAAAAAAAATGAAATAGATTTATACATTATGGAAAACTTTCTTAAACACTACATTATCAGTACATAGATCAGATTGGCCGGGCTTATACATTATGAAATATTTCCTTTTAAAGACTACATTGTAAGTACATACATCAGATTGGCCAGGCTTGTCATCATTACAAATTAATGTTTGAAGATCATCCGGACTTTTAACACGTGATAAAGCAACATACAGTTGGTCACAGCAAAATATTGACCTTTTCAGCATGAGACCAACAACAGATAATGATTGACCTTGATTTTTATTAAATGTCATAGCGTATGAGATCATCAAGGGAAATTGCCTCCTCTCAAATAGGAAAGGAATCCTTGTTTCTGATGATATTAACGACATTCTCGAAATCAAAACTTTTCTATCAATATCACCTGACACCTGACGAAATTACTTCACCTTCTAAAACATGATTTCCAAGTCTAGTGATAACCAAGCGAATCCAACACAAACCCTCTCATCACCAATAAGTAGCAAAATTCCTTTTTCACATTCCATGCGATGGGTGATATTGAGTGAGACCTCGATGGAGATCTCCTACGGTTCGTGAAATATGAGAATCCCTATTATAATTGGGAGAGAATCCTCGTTCTTTCCTTTCTAAATAATAAGGACCAGGTTCATGATATTCTTCCTGGGGGGTCTCTCCTGAACCCTTGAGGAATGAATCCAGACCTGCCTCTACTTCTCTCACGTCTAAAGCCTCGCCCTGGTTGTGTTCTCCTGTATAAAGGATAAGAATCATTTCTTTCCATTGATGATTGCCTTCTGTTAAGGGGCCTATACATGTCCCTTGGCCCGTAGCTTCTAGGTTGGCTGTGATCACGGCTGTTCAATCCACTCGGCTTGCCATCAGGATCACCAATAACATTTCTCGACCTGGTGTAGCCATAATGGTTTCTTGAATCCCAATCTCCCCCAGCAGAATCAACCCACCGACGATCAAAAATATTGATTTGGTTATTCATTTTAAGTCGAAAATAATATTTAATTTTGAAATGAAGATTATAATTTTTTATAGAAGTATAATTTTTAAAGTATTTATTTGAGATGGAAAATATAATATTTCTATTTAGTTTTCTTTATTAATAATTATTATTTTATAATTTAAAGTGGGACGGATTTTTGTATCTTTGATTTCATTGTTTGGATTTTGGAGTGGCTGACCATCGGTCTTGTTTGTGTTTATGGAGTGGCTGCTGACCGATGGCCTTGTTTACGCTTATGGAGTGGCTGACCGATGTATTTCATTGATTTCATTGTTTGGACTTTGGAGTGGCTGACCGATGGCCTTGTTTGCGTTTTTGGAGTGGCTGACCGATGGCCTTTTTTGCGTTTTTGGAGTGGCTGACCGATTTCCTTGGTTTGTGTTTGGATCGGTTGTGACCGATTGTGGCCTTGTTTGAGGTATTTTTTTCAATTTTTCTGAATTAAAAACAATAAATTTTAAAACTCATTAAACAATAATTTTTTAAGCACATACAATGTTTTTCTCCAATTTTAGCCATAATAAATAGCTACAAATATGACAGTGAAGAACCTTTACTGATGGGGCAATTTAGTCATTTTCGCCTAAGGAAACAGATTTTGTCGTTGGCACGAGTGTAGCGAGTTCAAATTATCAAAGCAGACCACAACCGATCCAAACATGCCCCAACCGATCCATGCTTGTGACCGATCCAAACACCCCCAATCGATCCAAGGCCACAACCGATCCAAACTCCGTCTCACTTTAAATTACAAAATAATAATTATTAATAAAGAAAACGAAAACGAAATATTATTTTTTTCATCTCAAATAAATACTTTAAAAAATATATTTCTATAAAAAATTATAATTTTCATTTCAAAAATAAATATTACTTTTGACTCAAAATGAATAACTAAAAAATAATACTACATTTTTTATCCAAAAAAATGAACATTTAAAAATGAACGATCATATTTATTTGAGATGAAAAAATGTTTTAACCTGTCATATTTTTTAACCGATCATATTCAACAACTTTTTTTAACCGATCATTTAATATTTTTAGCATTCCATATTTGCTGATCGGTTAAACATGTGAGTACATGAACCTATTAACAACTAAGGTTTTGCTGACTGATCATTTAATTTAACTAGTGTAACTCCCGTGCGATGCACAAACAGCTATTAACACATATTGACGAAAATTCATACAAAAATAACAGGGAATAGAAATGTTTGTGTACATTGTAAAACACTTTTTTGAAAACTATATTATTAGTACAAATATCAGATTGAAGGTCACTAAAATAAATATAAATTTAAGGCATAGTTAGTTAGGACGAAGCGCGGTTCATACGTAAATCCCCGTTCTATTCAATATTAATCACATTTGACATCTATTTTTCAATGCTATGAAATTGAATGTATATTTTTTATGTAAAACATATTTATTGTGTATTGAACGTGATATGTGCGTAATTTGCCCACAGTTTCACTTAGTTTCGCCAACGATTGGGAAAGCGTAATCAATCTAGTTATAAGTCTCCAAATCTTTCTCTTCAACTGCAATTCGGAACTCTTGACTCTAGTGATTCTCCAAACACACAAATTACATGAAATGAAATTTTCAAGTATCATCAATTTTGATTTTTGAGAAGTTATTTTGTTCTTGAACCGTATTCAACTTCTACATCCCCGTCAGATTTTTACATATTTCTTTAATGTTACTATTATATAATCATGTTTTTTTTTATATCGCAAGTAATTTAATATAACATTAGGAAAAATTATTTCACTATCAAATAAATAAATGCTCCCTTCGTCCCATTTTAAACTTCCTTTAATGTTAATATTTTTTTATTCAATAGGAATTGTTTAAAAAATAAAAACAAAAAAAAAAACTGAGCGAGAAGAACTTAATATAAAATGTTTTGTAAAAAAACAAACTCAATGAAAATTCATAATAATATGTTTTTCATTATTTCTAAAGTATTTTTAAGGAAAAAATTGTCCTTCAATTCAAAAATGAATATTTCTTTCATCCCATAATTAATACTACTTTCTATATAAAAAAAAAAATGATTCCTTTGCCTCAAGAATTTTACTTGTCCAAAAAATTAATATTTATTTTCTGAGACGAAGACACTAACATTATAAACATTAATTTTTACAAAATATTACTACTTCAGCTAAAGAAAAAAAATACTATTTTCGTCCCAATGAATATTTTATAAAATATTACTTAATTTGTTTAAAAAATTAATGTCATATTTTGAAACAAAGGCACTAACATTACAACATTTCAAAAATGAATATTACTTTCGATTCAAAATGAATAACCCAAAAATAATACTACATTTTTTTATCCAAATGAGCATTATTCCTTCATCCCAATTAATATTTTAAAAACTAATAATTCTTCATTCGCCTCTGCAATTAATGTTTGTAATGTTAGTGCATTCGTCTCAAAAATGAATATTATTTTCAAAAATGAATATTTTATGAATTTTGGTGTAAATTTTTTTTTAAAAAAAATGTTTTTTTTATAAAATAATTGAGGTCGAAAAAGGGGATAAAAAATAAAAATCTGAAATAAAACCGGACAATCAAAGATCGCCACGTGGCGCAATTAAAAAAAATTACATTAATTTTTTAGACGAATGAAGTAGTACTCCCTCCGTCCCTAAATGTTTGTCCCATTTGACTTTTCAAACATTTTAATTTAGTGATTTTGAAGCTTTAATTTTGGTTATTTTTACGAACGCTTTGAAAATTATTGATAATATACACCGCCGTTATGTAATACTCCGTCCCTAATGTTACAAGTTTTGAAAATTTTTTTTTTTTATAAAATAATTGAGGTCGAAAAAAGGGGATAAAATTTAAAAAGCTGAAATAAAAACAGCCAATAAGATCTCGCCACGCGTCGCCTTTTAAAAAAAAAATAGTAAGTTACGCGTACACGCGCCTGTGTCGGCGCGTGTGAAGCACGCGCCCAATGCAAGCGTGCCACGTGTCTCATCAGCCTTGTTAATTGCAATTTCGCCACCACGTGAAATTACTAAAATGCCCCTGATTTGGGCGGGAGTTTGACAATCCTGCTTTTATATATATAGAGATAGCTACAAAATGACAGTGAAGAACCTTTGTTGATGGGGCAATTTAGTCACTTCCTTGTGGGCAATTTAGTCATTCCAACGGTAAAAACTAAGGTTTTACTGATCATATTTTTAGCTATTAGCCTATTACTGTTAATTGAAAAAAAATGTATTTATTTGAGATGAAAAAAATAATATTTCTATTTAATTTTCTTTATTAATAATTATTATTTTGTAATTTAAAGTGAGACGGAGTTGTACTTTGAATTTTTTTTATTTGAATGGGTTGTGCCTGTTTGGTGTTTGGATGGTCGGTCATCCACTTATTGACGAGTCATCGGTTGTGCATGTTTGGTGTTTGGATGGTCGGTCATCCACTTATTGACCGGCCACCTTTGGTTTGTTTGATTTGAATCGGTTGTGTCCTGTTTAGTTATTTCTTTAAGCACAGACAATTACAAACTCCGTCTCACTTTTCTCTTGACCGGTTGATGTCTTGGCTTAACCGGTTGACCAAATCGGTAAAGGGCAAGAGTCACACGCCCAACCGATTGACCCAAATCGATAAAGGTCAAGGGAAAAAACTCCGTCTCACTTTCAATTACAAAATAATAATTATTAATAAAGAAAATTAAATAGAAATATTATTTTTTCCATCTCAAATAAATATTTTATAAAATATATATACTTCTATAATAAATTATATTGAGTCGAAAGTAATATTTATTTTTGAAATGGAGATTATAATTTTTTATAGAAGTATATTTTTTAAAGTATTTATTTGAGATGGAAAAAATAATATTTTTATTTAGTTTTCTTTATTAATAATTATTATTTTGTAATTTAAAGTGAGACGGAGTTTGTATTTAATTTGCTTGAAGTGCAATTGTGCGGCCTTGACCAATTGTTGCCACAGTGGGCTTGACCGATTGTAGTGGCCTTGACCGATTGTGGCCTTGCTTTGTGTTTGGATCGATGGGTTGTGGCTGACCGATTCTGGCGTTCTTTTTTTTGGATCGGTTGTGGGTTGTGTCATTGCTTTGTGTTTGGATCGGTTATACCGGTTTTAACCGTTTTTAATTTATTTTTCTTTTTCAAATTAGGTTTTTAAAATAAATTTTTAACAAAATTATAATTTGAAAAAATTCAAGGCCACGGCCAAGGCCGGCCAATTCTAGCAATGCCACGGCTGAATGATTATGCTAACCTTGGTCAAGGCCTCATTAAATATCAAGGCAAGGCCATTTCACTTTCTTTTTCTATCGATGTGGGAATTGAAATATCCCTCCTTCTCCGCCTGTGTACACGGGCCTTTTCCTGCGTGTGAACAACACGCGCCAATTTATCTCCCACTCAGAGCATGCCACGCAGAATTTCCATATTATATCTTCAAAATATCTTCAATTTTGCCACGACGTGAAATTACTAAATTGCCCTTGGCTTTTGGGGGAAAAGCTAGACTTCTTTTCTTTTATATATAGAGAGAGGAAACCGTTCCTTCGACTGATGAATTGGAGTGTTGATCGATCGGAGTTTGTGGGTGTGTTGACCGATTGAGTGTGTTCACCGGTTTCCGTCCCGCTTTTCTTTTATATACTTTTGTTTGTTTAGTTATTTTCTATTTTTTTATATACATTTTTGTAAAATATATCAGTAATAAAAAAAGTCTAAAATATTACTTTCGTTTGTTTAGTTATTTTCTATTTTTTATATACCTTTTTGTAAAAAATATAAGTAATAAAAAAAATCTAAAATATTATTTTCTAGTCAATAAAAAATTAATAAAAAATAATATTTCTATTTAGTTTTCTTTAATAATTATTATTATTTTATAATTTAAAGTGAGACCGAGTTTGTACCTTTATTTCACAACCTGATTTGTTTGGATCGATCATCCACTTATAATTTATTGACCGGTCACCACTTATTTCACAACCTGGTTTGTTTGGATCGAGCATCCACTTATTTCACAACCTGGTTTGTTTGATCGGTCATCCACTTATTTATTTATCGATCCTTGATTTACCGATCCTTGTGAGGTAAATGAAGCAGTATTATTTTTTTAAATATTCATTGGGATGAAGAAAGTAATGTTCATTTTTTTTGATAAAAAATGTAGTATTATTTTTTGGTTATTCATTTTGAGTCGAAAAGTAATACTCCCTCCGTCCCAATAGTAGCTTCCCATTTTGCCATTTTGGGTGTCCCGTTAATAGCTTCCACTTTCCTTTTTTGGCAAAGGAATCTTTACTATTCCCTCCACTCATTCTCTCTCCTACATTATTTTAATACTCACAACACTATTATAATTTACTATTCCCTCCACTCATTCTCTCTCTTATTTTCAAATTACACTCACAACATTTTTACTTCCCCCTCATTTTATTAATTTGCGTGCACAGAAAAAATTGGGCACCTCTTATTGGGACGGAGGGAGTATTTATTTTTGAAATGAAGATTATAATTTTTTATATAAGTATATTTTTTAAAGTATTTATTTGAGATGAAAAAAATAATATTTCTATTTAATTTTCTTTACTAATAATTATTATTTTGTAATTTAAAGTGAGATGGAGTTTGTATATAATTTGTTTGGAGTTCAATTGTGGCCTTGTTGACCGATTGGCCTTGACCGATTGTTTGTGGCCTTGACCGATTGTATTTGCTAGACCGATTGTATTTGCATTGTGTTTGAATCGGTTGTGGCCGTGGGTTGTGGCTGACCGATTGTGGCCTGGTTTGAATCGATCATCCACTTATTATTGATCGGTCACCATGTTAATGACTTACCGACTCTTAATTTACTGATCTTTGTCACAATCGATCCTTGTGACCGGTTGATAACATGTTGATACATTTTCCAATTTTATATATATAGAGAATATATAGAGATATATGGAGAGAGATAGCGACGTGGGATTAATTTCTTTTGTAACAAAATGTTAGGACATTGGTTGATTTAATCCCACATCGCTATCTCTCTCTCTATATCTCTCTATATATAAAAGGAATTAATGTCCTGATTTAAATTTGCCACAACTTAAGAGAGTAATTACAAAAGTGCCACTCAAATTTTGGCAAAATTTTTGGCGCTTTGACTGTTCATAGGACGACCTGCTTTAATATATAGATAGATTATCCATACAATTATAAATTCATAATTTACTTGACAACAAAATGAAAATAAAATAAATCAAATCAAATCAAAAATAAATTATAAAAGTTACAAATACAACACTTGAATTTTAAATTACGCATACATAATATGCAAATTACATATTTAACTATTAGTGCTGAATTTCTCCCATATGTGCTCAATCAAATCATTCTGAAGAGCGATATGTATCAATCTTAGGCTCTATTTATAAATAAAAAAAATTATGAATTTTGATATATTTTTTATTTTATTATTTTATATAATTATATAAAATATATTAATTTTAAATATATATTTATATAAATACATGCCACCCAATCATTGGGTGACATGTGTCAAATGTAAATGACTAACCCAACCCAACCCAACTTCTCGATTGGCCAATCGCCCAGGTTACTGATATACCATAACTTACTATTTTTATTTTTTATTTTTTGATTTTGTCCCGGATGGTGACCTTCTCTATGGAGTCACCAATGAGGATAGTCTGGCATTATTTAGTATAAAAAGTGAATATTCAGTTTGGGACAGAAATATTATTTATTATTTTCAAGTATCAAACTAAGTTGTAGATTAGTGACAGTTTTTTATTATAACATATTAAAAATAGTAAATAATATCATGGTCAAATATATTCAATTCTTAATCATTTTATATAATGGATAAGTGAAATTTATAATGAATATAGTATTTTTATAAAATAATTTAGTAATTTCCAATCTATCAAAAAAGTTATTATGTAATATTTAATGGGTAATAAAAAATTATAATGACAATATTTCCCGTATACTCCGTCCGTCACATATAAGATTTTACTTTTGTCATTTATCGTGTTTTATATAAGATTTCACTTTCTAAAATGGCAAAAAATATTTACTATTTCTCTCAGTCATTCTCTCTCCAACTTACTATTCCATATCCTACGTTTTCTCTGCTATATCACTTTTCATACTCACAACACTTGCACCATTTACACATTTTCTTAATTTTCGTGCAAAACTTAGGCTCCGCTTGTTTAGCGTAAAACATCTTTCGAAAAATATTTAATTTTTTTTTAAATGATTAATTTAAAATGATTAATTTTTTTTACTCGACGGGGGTGGGGGATGGCAGGGGGTGGTGATGGGGATGTGGGAGGGGTGGTTGATGTGGGGTGGGTAACGTGGGGGTGTATGAAAAGTTAGGTATGTGTGTGTATGTGAGGGTGTTATCATTTTTCGAAAAATGTTTTACTTAGGAAAAATTTGTAAATTATTTTACTTAAAAAAGTGTGAAAAATATTTCAAAAATATTTTCTTCATTTTCCGGTACTTAACAAATACAAAAAATGGGAAAAATATTTTTCCTCAAACAAACTCAAACAAACGGAGCCTTATTTGTAAAATTTTATATGAAACTAAAGAAAGAAGCACTATTTTATTTATAAGATTTAGCTCGTTTTTGTACTGTTGACGCGTGTTTTCCAACCATAGTGAAAGAAACAAATTAATTACTCTCCTTTTCCGTTTCAACTTAAAATTTTAACTTTTTTTCTTAATTTAAGAATTTTAGTTATTTTATTATATAAAATGAATAATGAGACTTAATTTAATTGTTATTCTCAAAACAAATATTACCTATTCATTTTCTCTCACATATTTTTATTTTTATACTCATAATTTTCTCTTACCTACATTATTTTAATACTCCCTCCGTCCCAATAAGTGCTTCACCTTTTTAGGTGGGCACGCAAATTATGAAAATGAGAGGGAAAAAAATATTGTGAGTGTAATTTGAAAATAGGAGAGAGAATTAGTGGAGGAAATAGTAAATTATAATGGTGTTGTGAGTATTAAAATAATGTAGGAGAGAGAATGAGTGGAGGAAATAGTAAAGATTTTTTGCCAAAAAAGAAAAGGTGAAGCTTCAAACGGGACGCCCTTTTGGGTAATTAGTGAAGCTTTTATTGGGACGGAGGGAGTATTCAAAAAATTTTTCGATCTACGTACGGTTGGACGGAGGTAGTACGGTTGGACGGAGGTAGTATAAGGGTCCACTATATAATCATCACACACGAGAGTTTGACTGGCCCATTTGACGTCATGTAATACATTAGCATTTTAGAATTCAATTTATTATTCATTTGGCCGGGCCTGGCCGCGTCGCTCAAGCAGTTGTTGTCAAAGTCTTCATCAGGTTAGCTAGGCACATTAGACCTCCTACATAACTATGATGGGGTCATGGATGACAAAATGCACAACTTTTTTAAAAACTAAATATCTTATTTTTATGGGTAAATTATAAAATAGGGTTTAATATTTACGGATTGGTATCATTTTAGGGGTTAATGTCCAAAATTTAGTGAAATAGTGTCTGACTTATCACTTTGTTTGCAAAATAAAACTTTTTAACGAAAATCGTTAGAAAAATCCGTTAAAACACATGTGACTTGCACGTGATTGACGAAATTGATCAGTTTTAAATGGGTATTAGTTCTAAAGGGGTTAAATCCAAATAATTAAAGTTAAATTTGAAAAATATAAATTTTCAAATTTAAAATAATCAAAATTTAAAATGAAATAACTAAAATATTAAATTTTTGATTTTAATTATTTCTTTAAATATAAATAAATAAATCCTTTTCTTTAAAAATGATTTATTAATAAAATTTTCAAAATTAAATGAAAAGTAATTATATATTTATAATAGTTTATATGCTACAAAATTTATAATTTTTATGCATATTTTTTGTCGAAACTGCAAAAAGAAAAAAAATCCAAAAAAAAACTTTTTATACCCTTCTTCTTCTTCCCTTCTCCTCCTGCAGCTGCCACCACCGTCATTGCGGCCACCGCCGACACCATAAACCTTAGGCCATCCACCTATCCATATCCCTCCATCCCTATCAAACCTGATTTATTTTTTTTCAGACCATTTTTTTTTCGAAAAACTTTCTCAACCTAAGACTCAATAAAAACTCTCTCTCTCTCTCTCTCTCTCTCTCTCTCTCTCTCTCTCTCTCTCTCTCTCTCTCTCTCTCTCACACACACACACACATATATAAAAGTGCACACACACAGATCTTTTAGCCTTCCGATCCTTGTACAAATCGAAGAGGTAGAGAAATAAAGAAAGACATTTTTTTTTATTTTAGGGCTTTGATTCCCAATTGACGTGATTAAAATGGGGTGGAGCTTGCGGCCGGAGTTAAAGTGATGTCATGGAAGTGGAGGCCGGCGGGAAGGAAAGAAGGGAGGTGGTGGCGGCGACAGTTGGGGTGGCTGGAATTAGTGGCGGATCTAGGATTTCTAAACAGTGGGGGCACAATTTACACTAAATAATTTCAAACTAAAATTTTCTATAACGAGAACCAATTGTTGACTTGATGTGCTATTAGAATTACCCACCCCAAAACTAGTTTTACCAATGTCGAACTTGGAAATCATATCTAGGTGCCAAAAAAATTATTTTACTTACAAATTTTAACCAAAATATTTTACTTATGTCATGAAGAATAAAAAAATTAACATGCTTTATTGAAATATTGATGATGACATTATTTTAGAAAGCATTATGGGTAAGTTGTTATGTGTCGGAGGGAGTATATGATTTGAACTTATTTTTTTACAAGCATTAAAGGATAAAAATAAATAATGAATAATAAATAAAAATCACTTATCCAAGTATATTTTTTTATAAAAGCCTATTTATCATAATAGAGGCAAAAAAATGTAATTCGAATAATAAATAAAAACTTATTTTAATATTTAGAGTGATAATTAGAAGATTTTAAGAAAATTTTTGAAAAAGGCTAAAAAAAATTCAAAAAACATGTAGCAAATAGGAATTGAACACTGGTTATTTACAATGAGTTTTAAATGTTTTACAAACTAAGCTGCGATCCAATTTTTTCTAATATCTGCATAATAAATATTAATCCCATCATTAAAAAAAATCTATTAAAAATTAAATTTGACTGGGTGCACGTGCACCCCCACCTATAGTGCTACATCCGCCCCTGCTAGCAAGAGCTCCATCCGTAATAGCACTAACACTTACTAATACTCCCTCCGTCCCGATACAAATTACACATTTTTTTTTATAAGGCGTTTCACTATAAATTATATATTTCTAAAATAAAAATATTTTATTTATGTTTATGTTACGCACATGTCATACTCAAAATAACAATTCAATTATTATTCTCTATCTCATTTTCTATGATCTCCTACATCTATTTTCATACTTACCACGTCTAGTGCACTAACATTTTTTTTTTATTATTTTTATGCAAATAGTAAATGCGAAATTTGTGAAATTTTTAATGGGAAGAGGAGGGTTATATAATAGTATCTTTTACACTATAAGCATATTTTTTGTCCCTGTTCCAACAATCATGGGTTGACTTTATCTGTGTCTCCAAACACAATCTCTTTAATCTCATGAAGTATGAAAGAAATGGAGCGGCTAGGAAGTGCACAGAAGACTGATGTGAGTCTTGATGCTATCGCACCAGCACTAGCACAACAGTGAAATGCAGCGGAATATTAAAACAGAAATGAAATGAACACAGATTTAATACTTATCTACGAATATGTTTGTAGACAATAAACTTCTCTTATTAAAAAAACACTTTTGAAATCGATTACAAAGAAATAATAAGAGAATAACTAAAATAACCAAAAGAACTCTCTTATAAAAACACTCCTCTCAAGTCTATATTTCTTCAAATTTTCGTAGTGTATATTTCCGTATCTTGTTATCAGCCTTGGGACTTGTATTTATAACCAAGGACCTCCAAGCTAACGGGTAAGGATAAATCTTGATGAAGAGCTTGATCACTTATCTTTAGTCTTCTTATCTTTGAAGCCTTCATTTATCCAATGTGAGAGTCCTAGAAAATAACCAAAACACTACTAAACAGATAATATAATTCGGTTAGATAGGTTAGTAATAATAAAAATTAAATATAAAATATTTACATAATATTAAATATAAAGAAAGTAACAAAACATAATTAAGTCAACCTTTTGACTTGGCTAAGTGTGATGCTATCACACTTTCAATCTCCCCCTGTTTTGTTGCTTTCTGTTCAAAAACAAATCTCAAGCACAATATATAATAAGCTAAGGATTATTCAACACATGATATGAGATGGAGAGCTCGAATGCTCCCCCTAAAAACTAGCTAATAAAAACCATAAACCACCATGTTCAAACACATGTCCAAAACAAACTAAACCAAACCAAGCAAAAGCAAATCACCATTGTTCCTAAAAAGCAAGAAATTTAAAATTGTTTTTAAGACATAAACCATACTAAAAATACTTCAATCATCATTGAAGCCTCGATCCCATCCTTGCTTTCCTTCTATTTCTGCTTGTGTCTTCGCAAGTAGTTCCCACCTGAAATCCGAGCTAATATCACTATAAATCTTGCTTGAGCTAGCTCCCCCTTTTTGACCAGAAAGACGTTCACGAGCAAACAAAGAACTTATTCCTCCTCGTGGACATTTCCTTGAACCGCACTTGAGAGGATCATCGTTTTCTCCAAAACTTAATTTCATCGCCAGCAGCTGAACTTGGTCCTCTTGTGATAGTGGAGATGCAGGCTCATCCTCACTAGCATCAACATGCTCATCTTCATCACCATCTTGAGCATCGATAACTGGGTCATCAGGGAAGGTAACAGGCAAATCTACAGTGCGTCTAGTGCACTCTAACACAGGTTGAATGCCAAATGATTCAACCTTCTCACATATACGATCAGAAAGTAAGATTTCAACACCTTGCTTCACACAAAGACCAATGATTAAGCATGGTAAAGGAAGATCAGATGGCAACTCCTTTTCAGCAAACTGTACTATACTCCCAAATATCACTTCACCAAGGTTAAATACTTGACCAGTAAAAATCCTATGAATCAAATCCACATGTGACACAGTGACAATGTTTTTGTTTGAGGAGGGTTTCCAATTAAAAGTAGAGATTTTAAACAGAAAACTACACAAGGAAGTGAGCATTGTGCACTTGAATTGAGAGTGCCACGAAGGATCAAGACCATTAGTTAGGGTATTGGCAATTTCATCCTTATGAGCCATAGGAGGAAGGATGTGAGGACTGGGAGTATGAAGGAAGATATTAATCAAGGCAGGAGAAAAATTAATTAGAGTGCCACGAACCATAACCTTTTCAAACCCATCATCTCTAGGATCTTGAATAGCCTGAACTAGACCCGCATAGAACTCACTAACAAGAGAGGGATAGTAGTAGTTGGGGTAGGACACAGAAAAGAGTAAGCCTTTTTCCTCTAAATACCGTTTCATACCAACATCCTCAAAAGTTTTGTCAATAACTCTTTCCACCAAAAAACCTTTTTTCCTAAAGAATTCAAACCTCTCTTTCACAGACTTAGACATAAATTTTTCAGGAGAGTGAGGGCTTACCTTTCTTGCGGATGGCTTAGCTCTTGGGGAATGCCTAGGCTTAGGCAATTCAGCTTTGGAAGCACCAGACAATCTCAAGCTCCTTCTAGGTGAGGATGCAGATGTGAGTACATCTTCAGCAGCATCCTTCTTTTCAGTTTCTAGCTCATCTCTCCCAAGTTTAAAGGTTTCATCCTCTGCTTCATCATCATCTGACCCAATGTCAGATGCTTGGGCAGAGATAGTCCCAGCATCTTTAGCCTTAGCTTGCCTCACTTTTCCTTTGCCTTTCTTCAGATCCAAAAGGGCTTGCAGGGGGATGTGCTCAGTCTCATCATATTCTTCAACCTCATCACCCTCAGAATTAATCCCAGAATACCAGTTTCCTGGTGAAGACTGAGAAGGAGCAACTGGGGGGTTAGTAGGAGGAGATGGGGTTGGAGATGTAATAACATTTGAGGTAGCACGAGCAGGGGACTGTTGAGATAAGGCCATCCTTCTAGCTTGTAAATCCTCAGGCGTTACAATAGGGAAGTCATCTCCAAAGTCTTGAACAGCAGATTCAATTATATCCTCAGCTTCCTTCAACTCTTCAAGCTCTACGGATTGAGATCTTCTTGAAACAACCTTGAAGGCCTCAACACCTTCTTCTTCAGAATCCTCTTCAGCAGAATCACTTGAATAAACTGTCAAACCACTCTCATACTTTCTCTTCTGAGGCAAGGGTTTACCCGAGGAGCTTCCAGAACCACTAGCCTTTGCTTTTCCTCTCTTTCTTTTGAGATCAGCAGAGGAATCAAAGTCCTCATCATCATCTTCAATGAAATCAGGTTCGGCCATATTAGGGCGTACCTTAGGAGTATAGTCTCCCATGTTGGGAGAAAAACCCCTCTGCCGCAAAAACCAGTTAGGGCCTCTAGCTGACCCCGCCATTGCACCCACTGACTTCAAATCCCCAGGATTATCAGCATCAATGGCATTGTCTTAAGCACCAGGGAGTGACATTGTTACAGGGGAAGCTTCGGTGTCGACGAACAGTTCCACAGCAGCTTCGGTTGGGGCCACCGGAGATGGAGGGGGCGAGCGATTAGCAGTTGGAGAGGAGGGATTGGTCGGAGACGCCATGGACAGAGGAGTAAACAAAACGAGGCTTTGGAATTTCTAAGGGTTTTGAATTTTGTTTTCTTAAGGCCGGTGAGGGTTTAATGAGAAGGGAGAGTTGGTATTTATTTGATGTGATAGCACATCATTAACTCCTACTAAGCTTAGGTCACTGTAGAGTCTCAATTGGATTTGAACTAAGCTAATCCTAATTCCCTTTGGCCGGTTGTACTACTTGGAGTAAAAGAGTTCTTTAGCAACTTTGGGAATTTAGATGATAAAGATAAAATTTTATTTCTAGATAATGTACATACCATAGATGTATATAAAAAATCCACAGACTTATACTCCCCCTAAACATATGGACATTTTAAAAAAAATTTAGGTAATTTTGTTGAGCATAAAATTCATTTAACAAAAATCAGTTCAAAGTAGAAAAGCATTTGATTGGGATTTTTACCAAGGACCAGGTTGACAGAAAAAATTCTAAAAACTAATGATGCATAATTTACACACATGTGAAGGATAAATCTCAGTATATGTGTGGCATAGTATGTGATTACATCAAGGTACGCATTTCCTCTAAGAAAGTCAATGAATCAGAATCTTGTCTTGCTTGGCCTCTAGAATGCTTCCACATACAATTTTTTTCGTGGAAAAATATATTATGGGTAGCTTTCACTCTTCTTAAACTCATGGATAGCCCTCTTTCGAATGATCTTATCAATTTTGACTCAAACTTTCTCTTGAAGTCATTTTGATCACATTGAAATGACTTCATGCCATGGATGGAGTAGCTGTTTCCCAAACATTTTTTTTTATTATTTTTGCACCCGCCAAGAGACATCTAGTAAGATAATTTTAGAGTCAACTGTTGTTGACTACTATATAAGAAGGATTCACAATTCAGAGAGGAAACATAACAAAGATGTAATACAAGTGACCACACTGAGATAAATCATGCAATTTTTTTTTATATATATATTTTTTGTTAGAATTGTAAAATACAGGTGTTAGTTATGATGTGATCACACGGGGGATCACATCATTATATTGCACACAAACTCAGAGATTTCCTTAGAGTGGAAAATCTCTGAAAATCAAGGGCTTTGGTGAAAATGTCAGCCAACTGTTTTTCAGTGCTAATTGATTCCATGCTAATAATTTTTTGCTCAACAAGATCACGAATAAAATGATGTCTAATGTCAATATGTTTAGTACGTGAGTGTTGAACAGGATTTTTTGATATTTCTATGGCACTTAGATTATCACAAAAAGCAGTTAGGATATTACTTTTAAGACCATAATCTTTAATCATCTGATTCATCCAAAGGAGTTGAGAACAACAACTCCCAACAGCCACATATTCTGATTCAGCAGTAGAAAGGGATACACAGTTTTGTTTTCTACTATACCAAGATACTAAGTTGTTTCCAAGATAAAAGCAACCTCCGGTTGTGCTTTTCCTATCATCGTTGTTGCCCGCCCAATCGAATCACCGAATCCTACCGCATTTGTATTGGTTTCTCGAGTATAGCTTAGCCCTAAATTGATAGTTCCACCTACATATCTAATGATTCTTTTTACAGCCTTGAGGTGGGATAATTTGGGGCAAGCTTGATATCTAGCACACAAGCAAACACTAAACATGATGTCTGGACGACTTGCTGAAAGGTATAACAAGCTTCCAATCATGCTTCTATATAAGGTGGGGTCAACATCCTCACCATTTTCATCTTTGCACAACTTTTGGGAAGATCCCATAGGGGTTTTAAAGTGAGATGCATTGTCAAGAGAGAACTTTTTAACCAAGTTTTTGGCATATTTACTTTGAGAGATAAAAATTCCTTCCTTATTTTGTTTTATTTGAAGTCCTAGAAAGTAGGTTAATTCACCAACCATACTCATTTCAAAGGTGGTGGTCATACTTGTGACAAAGTAGTCTAACATATCTTTGGAAGATGATCCAAATACAATGTCATCAACATAAATTTGGGCCACTAAGATTCCTACATTTTCTTTTAAAATAAATAAGGTTTTATCTACCTCACCTCTCTTAAATCCCATTTGTATGAGGTGTTCAGTTAGCCTCCCATACCAAGCTCTAGGGGCTTGTTTTAATCCATATAGGGCCTTTTTAAGCTTATAAACATGATCAGAAAGTAGGGATCGGTGAAGCCCTTAGGTTGTTCAACATAGGCTTCTTCATTTAGGACACCATTCAAGAAGGCACTCTTAACATCCATTTGATGTAAAGTGATGTCCAAGTAACAAGCAATGGCAAGTAAAAGTCTAATTGATTCTATCCTAGCAACAGGAGCAAAAGTTTCTTCAAAATCTATTCCTTCTACTTGGGTGTAACCTTGTGCTACAAGCCTAGCTTTATTTCGGTAATTTGACCATTTTCATCGCTTTGTTCTTATAGATCCACTTAGTTCCTATTACATTTCCCCCTATAGGCCTAGGAACTAAAGTCCATACTTCATTTTTCTCAAATTGATTTAGTTCTTCTTGCATGGCAATAATCCAATTATCATCTTTCATGGCTTCTACAACATTCTTTGGTTCAATATTAGAAACAAAACAACATGAACTAACCTTGTTTACTTGAGATTCAACACGGCTTAGCCCACCCAACTCACGGTAGTTGACCCTAGGCTTTTCCCTTGTGCTAATTTTTCGTTTACATCACCCACTACTTGAGATATTGGGTGATTCTTTTGCACTCGCCGGGTATGTCTTTAGTCCTATCCAACTTTCCTTCTTCACATTCGTAATCTTCGTATTCGTAACCGCATTTTGTTTGCCCTGGATGTAGGTGATGATGTGCTCGCATCGCACTCGTGATCCGTTTTCTCGCATCCATTTTGCCGCATCTGTTCGCCTTGATTCTCGAGTTTCCGAATTGTCTCTATACAATCTGAGACATCATCTTCAAGAGATTTTATATTTAGGTCAAGCAGTATCATCAAATGTAACATTAATTGATTCCATAACAGCTTTAGTTCTAAGGTTGTAAACCCTATATGCACGACTATTTGTGGAATATCCAAGAAAAACAAACTTTGTCACTCTTGGAATCAAATTTAGATAGATAATCTCTATCATTTAGAACATAGCATATGCATCCAAAGACATGAAAGTATTTGAGAGTAGGTTTTTTACCGAGGAGTATTTCATAAGGAGTCATGGTTGATCCAACTCTAAGATAAACTCGTTTCCTATATGACATGCGTGTTAAGTGCTTCACCTAAAATCGTTTAGAGATGTTCTTAGAACTAAGCATGACACGGGCCATCTCTTGTAAAGTACGATTTTTCCTTTCTGCAACTCCATTTTGTTGAGGAGTTTTAGGGGCTGAAAAATCATGGGTGATTCCTTTGGAGTCACAAAACTTTGAGAACAATGTGTTCTCATATTCAGTTCCATGATCAGACTTAATTTTGATAACTTTTTTCTCATACAAGTTTTTCACCTTTTTATACCACACTTTAAACACTTCGAGTGCTTCAGATTTTTCTTTTAAATAGAGCACCCAAGTATACCTAGAAAAATCATCTACACAAACAAATGAATATTTCTTTTTACCTAAGCTTTCAACCTCAATTGGTCCCATAAGATCAGTATGTATTAATTCTAAAATTTCAAACGTGGAACTTTGGTCCACTTTTGGATGAGAGGCTTTGGTTTGCTTCCCCTTCTGACAAGGACCACACACACTAGATTGTTTAAAGTCAAGCTTGGGCAAGTGTTTAACAGCATCAAACCTAATTAATTCTTCTATTTTCCTATAGCTAGCATGTCCTAATTTTTGATGACACAATTCAAGTTCATTTGTTTTGGAGCTAAGGCAGGATAAGTTGTCACCAAATTTGTAACAATTATCCTGAGACCTTACTCCGGTGAACAAACATTTATTAGTGTTATCAAACACTTTACATTCATGTTTGTCAAAATTGACATGTAAATTGTCATCACATAGTTGACTTATACTAATCAAATTAGCTTTCAGTCCTTCTACATGATAGACATTTTTCAGTTTGGGCATGTCATTTACACATAAAGTACCTTTTCCAACAATCTTACCTTGTGCTCCTCCCCCATAATTTACATTCCCTCCTTTGATAGTGACGTAATCGTGAGAAATTCGGCATTACCCGTCATGTGCCTTGAGCACCCACTATCGAAGTACCATGAGCTAGCAATGCCGCTCTTGAGTGAGGTAAACACTACTTTGCATTCCATGTTTTTCTTTTCAACCCATACGAACCGACTGTGTTTTTGGCGATGTGAGTTGTGATGTGAGAGCATTCGTTCACTCATCCGAGGAACATCTTTCCCCGCATCACGAATCCTCTTGTAATGTAATGGTCTTATATGACCTGGTAAGAAGCAAGAATGGCACACAAATCTTTTCTTTTTGGTTGATGATTTTTGGTTATAAAAAGTTTTAGGTTTTGAGGAACTACTTTCTCCCTCTCTCAAAAAATTTGATTCAAAACCAAGACCCGTTTTTGAAAACTTGCTCACTTTGAGAATCTCATCAAGAGTTGCCTTTCCAAAGTATTCTCGTTTTTCAAAAGTTTTCTTGGCCTCTCGTGAGTTCGGTTTTTGTTTTCTCAAGCTCAATGTCACGTTTAGTGAGCATGACCTCAAGTTTGGCTATAGAATCTTTTTGTTTATCATTTTCAAGTGGATACATTTGTCGGTTCATCTTTAACTTTAGATAATTCAAGAGAGTTTTTCGCTACCTTTTCAAAGATAGCAATTTTTTCAACACGCTTTTCCCAATCGGCATATAGTTCAAAGATAGGCATCCAAGAGCTCGTTAT
Organism: Adenophora triphylla var. japonica; assembly: GCA_022495995.1. Taxonomy (NCBI): domain Eukaryota; kingdom Viridiplantae; phylum Streptophyta; class Magnoliopsida; order Asterales; family Campanulaceae; genus Adenophora; species Adenophora triphylla. The sequence goes on from JAFEMH010002720.1 coordinate 85,696, forward strand.
AGTTTTCATTATCTTCTTCTTCATTTTCGGACTTACATTTCGGTGAAGAGGTATAACAGTTTATAAAAGATTCAGAAGATGTGATAGTAGATGTGATAACATCTGAAGCTACATCAGATTGATGTTCATGATTTGGAGGCGAGATTTCCATAATTGCTAAGTTTAGCGATTCATCTTCGTCCTCACTATCACTAAGGGTCGCACTTAGGCTCATCCCCTTTTTCTTCAGAGTATTGGCACATTCATTTGCATAATGCCCAAACCCTTTACAGGCTCTACACTGAACAGTTTCAGATCTATTTTTTGAAAAACTAGTGGGTTTCTTGAAAGTACTCTCATTATCCTCTTTTGATTTATCAAACGTAGTTGGTTTTCTGGAAGAAAATTTGGTGTCCCTTTTGTTTTTGAGAAAAGAAGTAAATTTTTTAGTCAAAAGAGCAACATCTTCATTTTCCAAATTAGAGATATCGATTTCATTTGAGATTTCCTCAATCTCTTTTGGAATTGAGGATGCCTTAGAGAGAGCAGAAGCAAGAGCAACACTTTCAGCTTTATGTTGTTGCTGAATAGAAATGTTTAACTCAAACATGGTTAGCTTACCCACAAGAGTATCTAGAGCCATGGTTGCAGTGTCATTTGCTTCTTCAATGGCAGCTATTTTAATGTTGAACTTATCAGTGACAGTCCTTAACATTTTGCATACTAGTCTAGCATTTGAAATAGGCTCACCAAGTGAGAGACATTCATTTGAAATTTCTCTTATTCTAGCAGAATAACTTTTTATGTCCTCAGACTCATTCATCCTCAAGTTTTCAAACTTGGTCATGAGAATTCTCAACCTAGTGGCTTTGACACTATCATCACCCTCACAGTGAGCTTGCAATATATCCCAGGCTTTCTTTGCTATATTTTGATTTAAAACAAGTCTAAACATGTGTTCATCCACATGACTTGAAATAGCACCAAGAGCCTTGGAATTGTAGTTAGCACTAGTGACCTCATCAGTGGTCCATTCTTCCTCAGGTTTAATTTTATACACCTTTTCGGAAGTTTCACCCTCTTCCTCTTTATTTTTCATTTCAACCTTAGGAGGGGACCATGGAATAATAATGCTAAGCCATGCTCGTTCATCAATTGCTTTGATGAAGAGACGCATCTTAGCTTTCCAGATGGGATAGTTAGTTCCATCTAAGACCGGGGGACGGTATTGACTCAAGTGTCCTTCCATAATGACCACTCTTCCTTGGATCTCACTCAGTGGAGTCGAGTGGAGCTCTGATACCAATTGAAAGAAATGGAGCGGCTAGGAAGTGCACAGAAGACTGATGTGAGTCCTGATGCTATCGCACCAGCACTAGCACAACAAAGTGAAATGCAGCGGAATATTAAAACAGAAATGAAATGAACACAGATTTAATACTTATCTACAGCAATATGCTGTAGACAATAAACTTCTCTTATTAAAAAAACACTTTTGAAATCGATTACAAAGAAATAATAAGAGAATAACTAAAATAACCAAAAGAACTCTCTTATAAAAACACTCCTCTCAAGTCTATATTTCTTGACCTTCAGAGTGTATATTTCCGTATCTTGTTATCAGCCTTGGGACTTGTATTTATAACCAAGGACCTCCAAGCTAACGGGTAAGGATAAATCTTGATGAAGAGCTTGATCACTTATCTTTAGTCTTCTTATCTTTGAAGCCTTCATTTATCCAATGTGAGAGTCCTAGAAAATAACCAAAATACTACTAAACAGATAATATGATTCGGTTAGATAGGTTAGTAATAAAAATTAAATATAAAATATTTACATAATATTAAATATAAAGAAAGTAACAAAACATAATTAAGTCAACCTTTTGACTTGGCTAAGTGTGATGCTATTACACTTTCAAAGTCAACCCTAGCTGCATGTATGCATGGGGTTTTTGATATTTCATGATGATTAATTAAATTACAAAATCTGCTTTTCTTAGTTATTTATGGTGGGTTTGGCATTGCTTCTGATTATTTAAAAGTGATTCTCAATAAGTGATTTCAGTAAAAGTGATTGTTCAAAACTCAATACTATGTTTGGCTTACAATTTTGAAAAGTGATTTTATGTCGAAAGTGATTTTCAAATATGTTTGACTATCACACTATATAAGTGATTATAAAATTAATAATTACTAGAATACCCTTACACATTTAAACTCATAAAAATCCTCCTAAATTAAAAAAGATAACATATTAATTTGAAAATTAAAAATAAAATGAAATTTGCATTTTCAATGTTAACTACTACCGGATGTTGCAATTTGTAATGCCAATCGATCGCGAAATTGATCAATTTCTCGTTCATCTGCAACTACTCGAGAATAACTTGTGTGTTCTACATCAGAGTCTCGTGTCAGTACAAGTTCGGGGTGTCCCTCATAATTGCGAAATACTTCATCCGCTTTAGCTTTTTTTTTTCTGATATAGTTATGAAGAGCCATTGATACACATACTACTGCAACTTGCACGTCAAAAGTAAATGAGTGCATGTCATTTAAAATTCTCCACCGAGCTTTCCACACTCCAAAGCTTCGCTCGATTATGCTTCTCAATGAAGAGTGAAATTATTTATTGATGTAATAAAAAATTACATAATATTAAAATTATTCCATGTGTAATGATACTAACCTCCTTGGGATGTGAAAAATTTAATTCTACATGTCATACTTAAACCAGATGAATAGCAATAATTTTGGTTAGACAAAAGCACAAACACATAATGACTAGTATCAGCAATAACCAGCATCAGCAATAACCAACATCAGCAAACAACCAAAAACAGAGGGAGGCAACTAATCAAGATGGCATGGCCCTAAAGGAAATGGTGTTAATGAGTGTTGAGGAGGAATAATTTGTCATGTGATTCAGAAATACAGCTGACAGTGCAAAATAAACAAAAGGGTAAACAGATATGAGTAAGACCAAGAATCAGATATGCATTTGGAAATATTAGAATCTATCAGAAGAAAAATACTACATTTGACAGCAAAAACACATTTAGTTTTTTATTTCTATGAATAACATCTCCCACCTTTCCCTTTGCTAGTAATTAACATTCCATGCATAAAGTGATAATCAACGTAACTTAGAATACAACTTCTACAGATTTTTGTATTCTCGAAGCAAGTTCAACAGACTTAATAGTCAGGCAAAAAGTTTCAACTCACAACAGTAAGAACATAAGAAGATTATTATCATTTTTAAAGCGTCCGTGTAGACTATATACTAAGATAAATATGGGTTGAGTTCCATTATTAACTATATTTTTCCCGAAGCGGCTACTTAAACTTCTAATTTTGCAACTCAGCTATCCAAGAACACCATCATGGCCACCACATATGCTCATCATAGCCTTTCGTGTATAACAACTAGTCATTGGATCATGGATGATAAAACTAGTGTCCGAATAACAAATATTACTCTGTATCATGATGATTATATAAGTATCTTCAGAATATAACTAGTATTTTTGCAGTTTAACTTAGTAATCCAACTAAACGATTCAGATAGTAAAACCAAAAGAAGATGGGTTTTTTATCTTTGGCGAGGACACCCATAGAACTGCACTTGTGTAATGAGCCCTCCGAACCCAAAACCACAAGTCCCATGAATTCCTGTAACTAATGCAATATCGCATACAAAAATTGCAACTATTGGGCTTCAATCCCCTCCCCTGAGATTGAGGGCATAAACACAAAACAACGTAGATAGCTAAAACTGTTGAGTTCAAAACATGAAACCATAGATACATAAATTTGGGTCAGGCAAAAACACAAACACATGGTGTGCTACCCAAAAGCAAAAGCAAAAACAAAGATGGATTGTACTCTGCTTTTCTCTCGGTAGAAATTGTTCATGAACAAAACTTTCTACCGTTATACATCTAACAAAATTGCAAACATATAAACTATAGATATGATTATTGTGGAATACAAAATCGATGATGAAGAAGCTTACCTCAATTGATGTAGAACTACCCTACTGCTGCTGAATTTTTTTTATTTACAATTTGACAGATGCAGCGATGAGTTATATAACAGAGCCAAATGAGAGTGATAAGGGCAAATCAAGGATTTGGCTGCTTGAAGATGATTATCCGAAACAGATTACTCAGAAAAGCGGGCGCATAGGTGATTCTGATGAATGCAATTTTCCGTGTCTTAATTGAGGCCTCCAACCACATACGCGATTTCGTCGGCCAAACCTTCAATTGCGTTGAGTTGCCATGATTTGCTTATTGAACGCGCGTTTGGGACCTAAAAAATCACTCCCAAACGGGCTGTTAGGCATATCAAAGTAAAAAAAAAAGTTACTTTGATTCGATACGAGCATTCACACCCCCTGTGAGTGGGTTGGGGACGGGGAGGTAGCGCTTGATTTTATTGATCCACTACAACAAAAAAAAAACTTTAACAACGTTTTTAAACATTGTTATAAGGTTTATACAACATTTTTTGAAACGTTATACTACCCACCGTTGTAATAGGTCTCTATTTTAGACAACGTTTTTTTAATGTTGTCAAAAATGATATAACAACGTTTCACGAAAATGTTGTATTTGTTTTTACAACGTTTTTTGAAAACCTTGTATATAGTTTACTACAACGTTAATGAAAACGTTGTAAAGAATATTTTTCTTTTTAAAAAAAATTCATTTATTCTGCCAATTTCATTTGAACACATGTACAACAAAATATTGTTCTCCCTCCATCCCAAAATAATGATCAACAAGTTTTCAAATTTAGTTTTGCTCAAGATCAAATTTGAAAAATTGTTAATCATTCATTTTGAGACGGAAGGAGTAGCAAAATAACAAACTAAATGTGTACACAAAATAAAATGTTATGCAACACTAAAACAAGTGCCTACAAATTTTAGTCATACAAATCAACTTTGATGTCCTAAAGTTCTAGTCAAATCAAACCTATTACAAGTGAAACTATACACAGACAGTTGAGTTAGACTTCCTTGGCAAATGAAAAGTTAGAATACTAACATAGAGACTATATTTAAGTGCTCCTTCCTTCTTACGCCTAGCTACTCTAATGAAGTTGTCAAAAGGGTAGGCAGGAGGCAGCCTCATAGGAAACCATGGTCTGTTGACTCCATCCTTCCCTTAATAACCCTATCTTCACCCATTATCTACATTATCACAAGACACCAGATAACAAACCAATGTAAAATACACCAAGTAGAGAACAATTTTAAACTGGTCTTCCTGAATGATGACTGCCCAACAGCAAGAGTTGCTTGAAAGAGTGTGCTTGATTGGTGCAATGATTTTCATGTCACAGCAAGTAGAGAGCTTTTACCTTGAATTTGTTCTAGAACCTTCACACTGTCCAGCCATGGCACTAGGGAATAGGTGAAGTAGAGAGATGTTCAAACATCAAAATCTGCAGCCAAACTGTTGTGTCAGTCAACTAGTTACTATGATCTTACAATAACCATGTAGGTGTGCACTCAGATCTAAAGTCAATAATCAAAATTAACCAGCATGAAATCATTGATGTTGCTCTTAACTTCAATCCCAAAGTAAATAATTGAAATAAACCATGAAGAATTCATGATACAAAAATATCACAACTTCTCAAATCAGATTTGATTTATGTTAATTGAGCCAACATTGTTATACCTAAGCAAATAGGTACTTATCTCGTCTTTTATATGCTTCTACATAGTCAGCGATGAAATAGATGGATAGTTTAATAGATAATGGAAGCATGAACCTTTATTTCCACATTTATGGATGATCTTCAATTTAGAGATATATATACCCATGAAAGTTATCTTAAAAGCATGTAAATCACCAAACAAAGAAATCGGTTCAAAACGAAATATACACTAAAAAGTATGATATGAAACCAAATAATACAACAACTAATCAAGACTATGAAACTACAAACATTGCTCACAAAACTTTCATGTACCTCATATAGCTCAATACATAATGTCTTATAATTGTAGCCTACAAACATGTTTTCCCAAGTTTATTCTTTATGTACATGTACCTCATATAGCTCAAGGCAACACTTGCGAGTCTTATCGCAATATTTTTGAAGCAAACGTTCGTTAGACATGATACCAAATGTCAGATAATCACTTTTAAGTTTATAGCATCAAATCACTTGTGCAGAAAATCTCAAATACACCTCATTAGGGGTGGAATGAAATGAGTTGAACTTGTCGCTAGCCAAGTTGTGTTGCCATCCCTATTCAACCAAAAGTTGTATCCCTCTGTCCCTAAATGAGTGTCCAAATTCACTCTATGGGACATTTGAAGGTTCAAATTAAGCATTTTTAGTAACTCTAGTAAAAAAAATCCTTATCTCACAGCATTGTGAGTGTGAGTGTAAGTGTTAATTAGATGTTGTTGTATGATAAGGGAGGATTAAGTAATTTCCCCAAAAAATAGACATTTATTTTGGGGCAAAAGTCTTGAAATTGGACATTCGTTTGGGGATGGAGGAAGTGCCAAAATGGATATTGAACTAAATGATTAGTTTTTCGAAACGAAAATAATTAGAACAATAGCGGTACCTACTGTGGGGACCCCGACCCGGAACCTTAGCTCGTGCCCCGAGCGTGAGGGTCCCCTAGCTTGTAAAAGTCACCTAAATTTTAAAAAATTTTGTTACTTTTAACATAAAATCAACTTTCACAAGCCAAGATAAACAACGCCACATCTCCACTTGGAGATAGGCTTAATAACAACTTTATAAAAACAACAACCTATTTAATTACATCATATACACGTGAGAAAATGTTTTACAAAAGAGTTCTATATACAAATCTCCAAAAGAGTAGTACTCAAATGATACTCCCAACCACCACCTAACCATATACATACCCTGACAAATCCCAAAAGAAAGTAGTCCAAACTCCTTCCCCGGCCTCACTGGTTCGGGCCACCTGTCTCAGCGTGATCTAAAACTAGGGGTGTGCAACAAAATCGGAAAACCGAAAAAATCGGGCCGAAACCGAGAAAACCGGACCGAATAAACCGAAATCGACAAAACCGAAATGTTAATGGTTTTAACCATTTAAAAACCGAAACTTTCGGTTTCGATTTTGGTTTCAAATGAAAAACCGAGCCGATAAAACCGAACCGAACCGATATTATTAAAACGACGTGTCACTTTAATATATATATAAATTTCATCTTCTCATCTTGCTATAGAGTTAAAATTATGCTTACGATAGTTTAACTGTTAAATGATTATTGCATCTTTCCTTCATTTGAGAGCTCTCCAAGTACCACGAGTCAGAACTTTGAACCGTTTGCCATTTTTAAGCTCAAGTAGAGTGGCAATTCAATCGAAAATCAAGAGATTCAAGACAATCAAAGTGATCGAATTCATTATCCTACAATGCATGGCACTAACACTCACACACCTGTTCCACACACTAATGTTTAAAAGGGGATTCTTAAACAGATTATTAGAACATATAATTATACTATTAAAATGACGTGTCATTTTAATATATATATATAAACCATAAATATATGCATGTTCTTCTCATTTTGTTGAAACCGAACGACACCGAATCAAACTGACACCAAACCAAAACCGAATAAAACCGAAATCGAATAAAATCGAAGCTTAACGGTTTTAAAATACAAAAACCGATATCTTTCGGTTCGGTTTCAGTTTTAGCCTAAAACTGAACCAAACCGGACCGAGCACACCCCTATCTAAAACAGTAAAGGGAGAAGGGGTGAGAATAAATCTCAGCAAGCTATTATGATGCAACAAGACGCCATATAAGATGCAACACATAACATGGTTACTCACAACACATTATTAAAGCGGTAAACACATTACGTTACCTCAGTTTACCTTTCTCGTCTGAACAATATGTCGTACAACGTGGGAGTAATAACTCCTCTCTTTTGTGAACTGCTTAGGCATATTCACATCTTATAAGACTCATTTTTCAGAGAACCATATAAGATTACTCGCTGTCTGTAAATGCTTTTGGCTAAGTACAGAAGCTATCACCCCAACTGTGGCCACAGAAGGGGACAGCCACAGGTATAATGTAATTCGATCAACTCATAGAACATTTTCCATAATCGATAGAATTCCATTATACCCCTAAACATCAGCTGATAAACACATTCAAGCACATAAATCGATACTTGAAAATAAATCCACCATAGAGATAACAATCCAACAACATGGTAATATTACTCTTGTTCAAACCAACACAATAGTGCAACTTATGATTTCATACACTATTGAACAAACCAACCATGAATATGTAACCAAACATTGGCACAATATAACACAAATAAGCCTTACATGTTCATATACAACATTGCTTAACTTCAACAAAAGGGATAAAGTTATTTTACCCAGTTTTATTCAACTTTGGTTAAGTTCCACATTGCTTTCCAACCCTTTCCAAGACAATATTTAATCATCTTCCTAATACCCTTTTGGACAAGTTAAGACATCATTTGGTAGTTCATATGTTATACTTTTATTAGGGTCAAATGGGGTTAAAGATGTACTAGGTGGTTAGGTTTTTATTTGCTTGAAAACTGCACAGCAGCAAATGGCCCAGGGCACGACTTGTGCCATACAGCACGAGTCGTGCTACACAAAGCAGCACGAGTCCACAAGTTTACACGACTCGTGGTCACGACTGAAGGCTTGGCACGACTCGTGACAGAGGGCACGAGTCGTGCCCTTTGCAGAAAATCAGCACTGATTGCTGAAACATCAGCAAAGGCTTGACAACTTCCTATTTTACTTCAAGCCAACATTTCCAACACCTCAAACTTCAGTATAACACATCCAATTTTTCCTCAATCCATTCCAACTCAACCAAATACCATTTCAAGCCTTCCAAACTCAAGAAAAATGGTCAAACACCACATGCAACATATATATTCCAACTATTACAGCATTAACCTCAAATTTACTCCTATCCTTTCACCTTAAACAACAACACCATAACCAAACCTCAGTTCAACTCATCCTAATACATTTCCAACTCAAAGAAAAATGTTCCAAAATGTCATGCAACATTTATACAACAACAATATCAACTTTAAACATTGAATGAGCAAGGATTGAAGGAAAAACATAATAACTTACCTCTAAATAATATGAAAAGAGTGAAAACTTTAATCGGATAGACGTGATCCTCTCGACTTCCTCAACATTTAGACGCAGACGGATCGAGAAACAGACAAGAATTGAATTTAGGGGAATTTATGGAAGTAAAACCTAGGTTGAAGTTCTTCAATGGAACAGAGGAAAGAAAGAAAAATATGGCTGGCTTTTTTATTATGATCTTCTCCAAGGAAAAATGAAAATGGGGATATACATTAGATTAAATTCACTTTAAGCTCCTCTATTACCTTAGTTTATACAATTAAACTTCTTAAGATTTAACTTTGACACTTAAGCACCTCAATACTTTTTATAAGTTTATTAATTAAATTTCAACAATACAACTCTTATTTGTTCTAATTAGTCATTAAATAATTAAAGTAAATTTATTAATATACTTAAAATGCCAATTAAGTTATCAACAAATGAACTATCACAAAATAATCACAAATAAAATGCAAAGCATAAAATGAGATGCAACGCACACCACAATCATGTGCTCAAATTGGGATCAAATTAGTGCCTAGGTTTAGGGTCGTCACACCTACACCAAACCACTAGCTAACAGAATTTGAGTAGTGACCAGAGAGAAAGCCCAGTAATTTTTGACAGGATATATTAGAGAAACTAGAATAGAAATTAAGAGGCAAACAACATCAAAATCAATTAACCAAAACCATATATCAAAACCCATAAAATCTAAATTCAAGCCGAGGAGACAAAAATTAGAAATCATAACTTATAGAGATGAAAGAACTTATGTTGAGAACATGTTGACCATGCACAGGACACACAGTCCCATCATATCCCTACAAATAATTTTCTCCCAAATATTGAACCACTTCCAACACCAATCAAATCAAATTCCAAGGCCGTCAAGATCGGGGAAGCCCTAAATTAAAATTTCCCAAATCAAATCCTAAATATGTGAGACTTGACGATTAAGACTTACCATTGAATTTACTGAAAGTCGGCACTCTAATTGAAACTCTAAAATTAAAACCTGAATGCGCACTCGCCCGAAAAAATTTTGTTTTCTCGGTTTAAAATGAAAAATAAAGGAGTCGCCACGCCATGCTTTTGGAGGTGCACTTTGAAAAACCTTTTGAAAGAGAACGGGTTCGGGGGTCAGGTTACGTGTTGGGAAGAACCGAGAGTTCACCCAACACGTCTCGTCCGTAGACGAGTCTTTCTAATTTAAACATCCAAATAATTCAAATAAATGTGCAAATGATGATAATAGAAAAGTGCAATAAACATGAATTTTATTGAATATGCAAGATCATTACAACTTGTAGACCAATTGTTCGGGAGGCCACATCCCTTTACAACAATAAGAACAGATTACAAAGGAAATCAGGTCCTCTGCAAAGGACCATATCTGTCGTGTGACACAGGACTCCTCATGTCCAAATGTGTCGCATGACACCAATGGTCACCTTGCAGAGACTCACAATAAACAGATCACAAAATCTCTAGATGAACACGAAATGCAATTACAAATCAGATCCAAGCACTAAACAACATGATCATAAAACTACATGCTAAGATAACTAACTAAATCAACTTACAACTGAAACATGGTCCCTGCAGATGGTCACGACGTGTCGCGCGACACAGGACATCCTTATGTCCAAATGTATCGCGTGACACAGGGTTACCATCTGCAGGTACCTCACAAACTGAGATGCAGATCCAACAGATGCACAACAATTATACCAGAATCAATAAGAACAACATGAATTAGATACGAATCGATCAAAGGAGTGTGGTTATGGGAGATCCACACTCCATTGACATCCAAATTGCAAATCTAAGTAGATCACATCATAAGCAAGCAATTGGACTCAAGTATAAACGATTTAAACAGAGAGATTGCAGTTGCCACTTGATAATATGAGGCAGATGGAGCCTGATTAACAAGTGGAGAAGAAGGAAACAACAATTAAGCAAAATAGAAGAGAGAGAGAGAAAGAGAGAGAGAGAGAGAAAGAGAGAGAGAGAGAGGGTGTTACCCTTATAGTCCTCAACTTCTACAGCAAGTTAGGTGTAAAAGCCTTCGATTCAGCTTCTGGAATAGAGATCTAGGCACGGACTGAGAACTGAATTGGAAGATCTGAAGTATTTGAGGAAGTAGGGAAGGAATTGGGTTTAGGAGAGGTGAGAGGTAAGGGAATTGGAGGGGAATTGGGTAGTTTTGGTGAGGAAGGAGGAGAGAGAGAGTTTCTGGAGCAATTTGTGCAGAGTTACGTTAGGGGACTGGAATTGGGATCTAAAACTGAGAGGGGTAGGGTCTTATTTATAGCTGCAGTCTATGGTAACCTTATGTCGCACGGCATAACGTATCCACTTTCTATGCCTCGACTTGTCGCTTGACACAAGGTGACCATAACCGTTTTTGGTGCCAAATCTGATTCTGGAACCTTCTTGGATAATACCTAAAAAGTCCAAAACAGATTTATTCCTTTTAGGTCCCTTGGCATGAGCAAAGTACAAAAAAGTACTTCCTTCGCGAGAAACTTACGAAATGTTTCCGGAAGTCTCGGGATGGACCGGGAATTTACCAAAACGCCCCTAAATGCAATTTTATCAAATTAAAATGCATCTGAAAAGGTCGCGAATTGGACTGGCGTACTTACAAAACTCTAAAATCAAAACCCTGAATTAGCTGAAACTGAAACTAAACCCTAAAATTAACGATGGGTAAATGCTATTACTAACCTCGATTAATGGAAGATGTAATATCCTCAGCTTCTAATCTGTTGAATCGACCAGCAATGAAGGAAAAAGAGCGATGGTAGGGTGAGTTGAGAGAGAGAGAGAGAAGAGTAGAAAAAAATTGGGGGTATTCGGCCTGAGTTGATCAAGATGCATTGGGGTTGCGTCGGCGATCATGTCCCGACCTCTTGGTGTCCGTCTGTGCTTCTGGACCTTGGTGATGGAGATTGCGAGGGAGATGGCAATGGAGTCGTCGAGTTGTTTGAGAGATAATGGGTAAAAGTCATAGGGGAAAATAAGGATAAGGAGGGTTTAGGACGCGGTATTAATTTTTATTTCGCGCCGGATGGATAAATTAGAACTATATTACAACGTTTCTACATAAAACGTTGTTGCCAATCACAAGGTTTCAGTAAAAAAACACCGTCCATTGTCCCAACGTTTTGGGCCAAAATGTTGTAGTCAAACAATATTACAACGTTTACTTATAAAATGTTGTCTAATAAGGATAAACACAACATTTACAATAAAAACATTTTCTTAGGCTTTTCAACAACAACATTATTTTAAAAACGTTGTGCTTAAAACGTTGTAAATAAGCAAATTTGTTGTAGTGATCCCAAATGTTTTCATCTCTCTAAAACTGTTACTTCAGGTAATATGTAATGTGTACACTGTGTTAGGTTTAATGTCATTTAAATTGGGAACGTCTAATTAAGGGATTGAACAAAGCAATGGTAATTCTTGTGACAGAGCAAGGGTCAATCGCGCTGAAGCAAAGGGCGATCGCGCCAAGTTTTTGGAAAAAGATGGCGGTCGCGCAACTCAATGGAGCGGTCACACCCGACCTCTGGACAAAGAGTGCGGTCGCGCCCTGTGACGGTTTGGGCCTGACGCTGAAAATTCAAAGCATGATTTGAATAAATCCTGCAGGATTAGGAGTAGGGCAGTATAAATACCCTGTATCCCCTAACAACCAGATGTAATTCTAGTGTGATAGACATATCAATAATTATAGGGTTAAGAAGTTCAATTGCTCATATGTTTTCTAGATCTAGGGTTTGCACAACCAAGAATTCGTGTGACTAAGAATTCATGCACTAGATTAGAGATTGTGTTAGTTGATTTTCAGTTGATAATAATATTCTCTCCATTTGCCTGTGGACGTAGCCAAGTTGGAGAACCACGTATATCATTGTGTTTTGTGATTGTTTTATTTTATGTCTTCTACATAGACTTTATTCTAACAAACTGGTATCAGAGCTAGTCAGGTTGAGAAAGGTCTAGGGGTATTCCGCTGCAAAAGAAGATAGGATCAGGAATAAAATCATCGATTGACAAGTTCAATGGGAAGAATAGTTTCAGTCTTTAGCAAATCAAGATGAAAGTCCTGTTGAGAGACAAGGGTTTGTGGGCTCCGGTGGCTGCTGCAATCAGGGGTCATCAGGATTCAAAGGGAAAAGTAGAATCCGTTCCTACAGGTACTGTCGCGGCTGCAACAATACAGAGTTCGAAGAAGGACATGAAAACAGTTGAGAAGGAAGCAGTAGATCTGATCGCGCTAGATAAGAGAGTCCACTCTAAAATCATAAGGTGTCTAGATGATGATGTTCTACCGGATATTGCAGATACTGATTCCGAAGGTGCTTTGTGGCTTGCGTTGGAAGATATGTTTTTGACATGATCATTGACAAATAAGTTATATCTGAAGCAGAAGTTGTATTCTCTCTGAATGAAGGAAGGTACGCTCATTAGAGATCACCTAGATAGATTTACATCTTTATTACTTGAACTTCGTAATATAGATGCTAATATTGCTGATGAGGATGTTGCATTAATGCTTCTTATTTCATTGTCTTTATCATATGAGCACTATGTTAACTCTAGTATCAGTGGTAAGGAGATGGTCACTAGAGCTGTCAATACGGGAAAACGGGATGGGACGGGACGACACTAAGTTGTCCCGCAATTAAAACGGGACGAGACGGGACAGGATGAAACGGGACGGGACTAAAATATTCCGTCCCGTCCTAAATCTACTGCGAGACATGGTACAATGCGGGATCCGTTGACTAGGTAAGATTAGGCCTTGACTAGGCGGGATGCCTCCAATGTCACGACCAAGGCCGGCCAAAGCCAAGGCCACGACCGATTGATGCTTGCTATCCCAACTTAAGCCTCATATATATAGCCACATGCCACATTTTAGTTTGTTATTCTTTCAATGTGGGATAAACCTCCAAGGCCACGACCAAGGCCATGGCCGGCCAATCCCAAGGCCAAAGCCGAGCCAAGGCAAGGCACTTTAGTTTGCTTTTCTTTCGATGTGGGATAAATCTCCAAGGCCACGGCTATGGCCATGGCTGGCCAAGGCAAGGCCAAGCCAACTCATCAGCAAGCCTACTTGATGGGACGGGACGGGATGGGCGGGACCGCACTATGTTGTCTCGCGACTAAAACGAGATGGGACCAATGAAACGGGACGGGACTAAAATATTTCGTCCCATCCCGTCCCATTTATATGGCAGGACGGGACCGTCCCAACTTAACGTCTCTAATGGTCACTCTAGGGGATGTAAAATCCTCACTCAAAACTAGAGAGTTGCGTTTAAGGTAAGCGGTAATAGTAGTACAGATAACCAGTCAGCAGGTTTGGTTGCGGAAGGCAGCAGAGGTTCTAGCAGTAACCAGAAGAAGAAAAAATCTTATGGCAAGAAATCCCCGAAACCTGAGGATATTTGTAATTACTGCAAGGGAAAGGGACACTGGAAGACAGATTGTCCTAGGAAGAAGAGAGGCGAGCCTCTTATTCCTTCTGAAGTGAATTTTGCTGCAGTTGATACGAACAGTTCAGATGGGGATTATGCTATAGTAACAGAAGAGTCTGCACGACGGTCAGATGAGTTGATTCTTGATTATGGAGCTTCTTATCATATCAGTCCGATGAGAGAGTGGTTTACAACTTATGAGTAGGTCGATGGGGGTAATATTCATATGGTCAACAGTGTTACTTGCAAGGTAGTTGGTATTGGCTCTATCAAGCTACGAACTCATGATGGTAAGTTTTGCAGTTTGAACGATGTGAGACACGTTCCACACATGACGAAGAACCTGATTTCTCTTAGCTAGACAACAAAGGGTACAGTTTCAAAGGTAATGGTGGAGCAGTTTGTGTTTGCAAAGGGTCTGAAGTGGTTCTGAGAGGCCTTAAGCGGGGTTCATTGTATTTCCTCTAAGGAATGACGCTTTTTGGGTCAATATTGGTTACATCATCTGAAGTGGTCAATGAGGATATGACAAAGTTGTGGCATATTAGGCTTGGGCACATGAGCATTAGAGGGATGCATATATTAGTAAATCATGGTCTTCTTTATGTCCATAAGGTCAATGACTTTAAGTTTTGTGAGCATTGTGTACTTGAGAAGATGCAGCGAAGTAAGTTTCTAAAGGGGGTTCATAGAATGAAAGGTAGTCTGGATTACATTCACTTGGATTGTTGGGGATCTTCACGTCAGAAATCATTGAGGGGTTACATGTATTTCTTGTCTATGATAGATGATTACTCGAAGAAGACTTGAGTTATTATTATAAAGCACAAGAGTGGGACTGAAACAAATTTCAGACATTGGAAGACACTAGTGAAGAATCAGACAGAGAAGAAGATCAAGAGACTCTGGACAGATAAAGGGTTAGAGTTTTGCAGTGCTGAGTTCGATGAGTTTTGTAAGAAGGTGAGGATTTCTAGACATCTCACTATCAGGGGTATACCACAGAAAAATGGTGTTGCAGAGCGCATGAATCAGACGTTGTTAGCTAGAGCAAGGTGCATGATCTCCAATGCTAGGTTGTTTAAGTGGTTCTGGATAGAAGCAGTTAGTACAATATGTTACTTGATAAATCGCGGACCACATACATGTATCGATCTCAAAGTCCCCAATGAGGTATGATAAGGTAAACCTGTTGATTATTTTAATTTAAAAGCTTTTGGTTGTACTGTTTATTATCAATATTGATGATGGGAAGTTAGAACTGAGGGCTAGAAAAGGAGTTTTCATGGGTTATGGAGATGGTGTCAAGGGATACCGGATTTGGTCTCCATCAGAGGGTAGGGTTATCATAAGCAGGAATGTTGTCTTTGATAAAAAAATTGTGCTCCATCCTATCATGAGATTTGTGGTTGTTTCAAGTATTGATAGTGTTGTTAAACAGGTGAAGCTCAAGGGATACCGGATTTGGTCTCCATCAGAGGTAGGGTTATCATAAGCAGGAATGTTGTCTTTGATAAAAAATTGTGAAGCTACAAGATACTACAGAGTTTAGCAGTCCACAGTCAGATGTTAATCAGGATCAACCTTCACAAACAGAAGCACCAGACAGTTCATCACCGATTTTCGAAGAACATTTTTCACTTCAGGTTGCTTAGGAGGTGGAGCTCGATCCTTCAGAGCCAACAACTTTCAAGAAAATAAGTAAATGTTCAGAGTCTGTCCAGTGGCATGCAACTATGGGAGACGAGATGGAGTCACTTCACAAGAATCAGACATGGGAGTTAACCAAAAGGCCAGGAGGCAGAAAAATTGTTACTTGCAAGTGGTTCTTCAAGAAAAAGAAAGATATGTTACCATCAGAGGGGTCAAGTATAAAGCTCGTGTGATTTTTAGGGGTTTCACGCAGAGAGAGGATATTGACTACAATGAAATTTTCTCACCTGTGGTTAGACATATTTCGATCAGAGTGCTATTAGCAATGGTGGCACATCAGGACTTAGAGCTCAAGCAGATAGATGTGAAAACAGATTTTCTACATGAAGAGTTGGAGGAGGAGATTTATATGACACAACTAGATGGGTTTTGGGGAAAGAAGACTACATGTATAAGTTGAAGAAATCATTGTATGCACCGAAGCATTCGCCTAGGCAGTGGTATAGCGGTTTGACAGCTATATGATAGAGATTGGTTATACGAGGAGCCGGTATGACTGTTGTGTGTATCACAATAGGTTGGTGGATGGTTCGACTATCTATTTGGTTCTTTATATTGACAATATGTTGATAGCTGCTGTCAAGAAGTCTGATATTTAGAAATTGAAGGGTCTACTATCTGCTGAGTTCGAGATGAAGAATTTGGGTGCAACAAAGAAAATTTTGGGTATGGAGATATACATGAATAGAAGCCACCGAAAACTGTTCTTTTATATCAAGAAAGTTTTAGAGAGGTTCATGTCTACATCAAAGCCTATATATTCTCCGAGTGCAGCAAATAGCAAATGCTCTACTACTTTGCTCCCTAACTCACAAATTTCCATTTCTTTGATCGGTAACATGGACACCTTGCCTTGCTCCTTCTGCGTGCTATACTGCTTTGCCCCTTTTTTAATTTGAGTTTTGAGAAAATAAAAGATTTATACGGACCATTCATTTGAATTCGCGTCCACCATTGTGGTTAAAATATTTGAATAAAATTTAAAGGTGATATTTGCATTCAAAAAAATATCTCAGAATAGAGAGTTTAATTTTTAATAACACGGCCACCTTGTGGTTATTTTTGGCCGACATGAAGCATTTTAAAAGTCTTAGCAATCTGGTTCAAGTTGATTTGATGGTGTGGAAATCTACTTTTCAAGTTCAAGTAGAGTCTCTCTCTTTTTTACCCAATCATACTCTATTTTAAAACATCTTATCTTAGTACTTCTTTTAATTTATATTTCCTTCGTCCCATTAATAATTTCACATTTTACCATTTTGAGTGTCTCATTTAAAACTTCACCTTTTCTTTTTTGGCAAAGAATCTTTACTATTTTCTCCACTGATTCTCTTTCCTATTTCACTATTACACTCACAACACTTTTCAAATTTACTATTTCCTCCACTCATTCTCTCTCCTATTTTACTATTACACTCACAACATTTTCTTCACCTTTAATTTGCATGTTGAGGCCAAAATGGTGAACTAAATATTGAGACGGAGGGAGTATATTCCTAGATGTTCTTCCTTTCCGTGCAACTCGTGTGATCGTAGTAACAAGAGGCATAAGTTGCGTTTTTTTAAGAATACTATTACTTTCTTTGGTCCTCTTAATATTTTATATAGTGATGTGTGGGCATCTCCGCTTCATTTTTTTGATAGTTATAGATACTATATCATTTTTGTCAATCACTACTACAAGTATATCTGGCATTTCCCTCTCAAACACAGAAACGAAGCCACCACTGTTTTCTCCAACTTCAAACTACGTGTGGAAAAATATTTCAATCGCCCCATAATCACAATCTTTAGTGACAATGGAGGTGAGTATATCGATCTTCGACACACTCTCGCCTCCCATGACATTACTCACCTCACTTTCCCACCACAACCCCCTGAACATAATGGATACTCTGAGCGTCGTCCCCATCACATGGTTGAAAGTGTGTTGTTGCTCCTCACCCATTCTCGCATACCCATAAAATTAGGGTTGTTACACGAAACGAGCCGGCTCGGGCTCGGCTTGTGAAAGCTCGAGTTCGAGTGGGCTCGAGGTGAACTCGAGCTCGAACCGATTTTCAAGCTCGTTTTATTTTCGAGTCGGTTCGTGTTCGGCTCGTATGTTCGACGAGCTCTGACCGAGATCGACTCGTTTGAGCTTGGCTCGTTAAGCTCGAATGAATTTTGTCCGCGAATGACTTGTTTAGGCTCGAGATCGATTACACTCGAATTAGTGCTCGATAAAGCTCGTTTGATTTCAGATTTTTTTCAAAAAATAAGTTAAAGCTCGAGCTCGGCTCGTTAATACTCGAGTTCGAGCAGCTCGCGAAATGCTCGCGATCAGCTCACGAAAAGCTCGAAACTCGATTTGATCCGAGCTCGAACGGTCATACTGGGCTCGAGGAAACTTCAAAGCTCAACTCGGCTCGGCTCTTTTACAGCCCTACATAAAATATTGGTCTTTAGCCTTTGTCATCGCATGTTATCTAATCAACCACATGCCCACCCCCACTCTTAACCTTCATTATCCCTATTCTACACTACATGTCTAACCATCCAACTATATCAAGCTCAAAAGTTTTGGATGTCTATGTTATACTTGGCTTCGCCCGTACAGAACCAACAAACTTGATCCTTGTTCTTCATCGTGTCTTTGCAGGCTACTCTCCCACCCAAAGTGCCTATAATTTCCTAGACCCTTCCACCTCTAAAATCTATGTTTCTCGCCACGTCAAATTTGTGGATAATCAATTTCCCTTCTCCATCCTTCCTACCACTCCTTCCACACCCACCATTGCCGACACATGGTGCACCTTCTGTCTGCCTATTCTCACATCTATCCCCTCTAAATCCTTCTCCTTCCCTACATCTTGCAGCAATACTTGCCTCTCCCACAACTCCACCTCACCTGACCACATCTTCGACTTCTTCCTCTCCAAACTCCTGCCATGACCCTATAACACACTACTCCCATCTCCTCGGCCGAACCCACTACTCCCATCTCCTCGGCCGAACCCACTACTCCCATCTCCTCGGTCGAACCCACATGTCCTCCTCAAAACTGTTCTATCACTCGTTCACAAAATAATATCTTCAAACCTATTCACAAGTTGAACCTCAATGTTTCCCTCTCCCCTTCTTCGGCTGAACCTTTTACAGTCGTACATGCCCATAAACTTCATGCCTGGCGTGACACAATGCAAGTTGAATATAATGCGCCTTCGTAATCAGACATGGGATCTTGTTCCTCCCACGCCCACTCAAGATATGGTTGGTTGTAAATGCATTTTTCGTACCAAGTATCACCGGTCCTTGATGGCTCTATTGCTCGTTACAAAGCCCGTCTAGTTGACAAGGGTTTCCATCAACGTCATGGCCTAGACTACTCTGAAACCTTTACCTATGAGGTTTAGCCAGCCATAATTCGTAATGTCCTATCTCTTGCCACTACTAATGGATAGCCCTTTCGCCAGTTTGACATTAACAATGTCTTTCTTCAAGACACTCTTCAGTCTGATTTTTTATGGCTCAACTGCCCGGTGTTTTTAGTCAAAAACTCACCCCACTTATGTGTACAAACTTCGTCAAGCTATTTATGGTCTCAAACAAGCTCCCCGAGCTTGGTATACTGAGTTCGAAACTTTCCTTCTCACTCTTAGGTTCACGAACTATGTGTCTGACACATCTCTATTCATTCTTCGTCACTCACATGGTTTAATTTACCTTCTCATTTATGTGAATGACATAATCATCAACGGGACCAATTCATCTTTCATGGATTATTTCATCTCTATATTCTCTTCTCGTTTCTCTCTTAAAGATCTAGGTACCCTCTCATATTTCATCGGAGTCGAAGTGCTACCTCACTCTCATGGTTTATTTTTTAGCGAACATAAATATGTCCAAGATCTCTTAACCCGAGCCAACATGCTACATGCCAAACCTGTTCCTACCCCAATGGTTCCGCACCCACTAACATTCATTGGTCCACTGTGCCTCGCTACCTTGTTGGCACTAGCACCCATGACTTACTGATTACCCGTGACTCTCCTCTCACACTAAACGCATTCACAGATGGTGACTGGCAGAGGATAGAGATGACTACGTATCAACCGCATGATATGTTGTGTATATTGGCCGAAATCCTTTGTCTTGGACCTCACGCAAGCAAAGCACATTAGCCTGCTCATCCACATAAGCTGAATATTGAGCCGTCGCAGCCACTACAGCCGAAGTGTTATGGCTACAAAATCTTTTACGTGAACTCCATGTTGTTTCCTCACAAACTCCGGTTATATATTGTGACAATATGAGAGCCACATATGTAGCAGCAAATCTGGTGTTCCACTCCAAAATGAAGCATTTAGTTCTTGACTGTCACTTCGTTCGTGAGAAAGTTGAAACTCAGCAATTATATATGTGTCTCTCATATTTCAGGAGCTGATCAACTTGCGAACGCACTAACAAATCCTCTTGCATGCACTAAATTTCAGGAACTTGTTTTCAAGATTGGACTCACTACCTGGTCGTCCATCTGTAGGGGGTATGATAAAGATCCTACATGATCTACACCATATTTATCTCACATGTTGTATATAGTATCTAGAACTTTATTCTTAGATAGTATTGTGTATAGATTTCTTTCCTTGTTCCTTAAGTAATTAGGACTCTACAATGTATATATATAGTGGTGCTATGATCAATAACAAACAGGGGCGGATCCAGGAATTCCCGGAGGGGGGGGCAAGATTACACGGGGGTTCGGGGGCAGCGCCCCCGAAAAAAAAAATTCGGGTCGAACAAGTAAAAAATGGGTCGGATCCATGAAAAATAAATAAATAAGGAAAAATGTCATAATATTTTTCATACACAAAATCATGTTCAAATTAGTTCAACAGAACGGGAAATAAACGAACAAAAAATACAATTGAAAACTTATCAATTTGTGAAGAAATTAAAATTAATCAAAACACATTTAAATTTGTAAACTCCATTCAAATTTGTAGAGAGAGAGAGGAAATTACCGAGAGAGAGACGGCAGCAGCGGCGGCGGCGTCGAGAAGGAGGAGCGGCGGCGGACAGGGGCGGAGAGGGAACGGCGGCGGCCAGGGGCGTCAAACGAAATTGCCTAGGGTTTTTGGGAGCTGTCGACTATCGAGAGAGAAAGAGGAAACAAAAGACCTCTGTTTCTTTTTTTTTCAATTACTGAAAACTAACGTTTTTTTTTTTTTATTTTATTAATCAAAACTAAAACGACGTAGTTTTAATAAGTGAGAAACTTATCAAAACTATGTCGTTTTGATTACTTAAAAAAAAAAAAAAAAACGTTTCTTACTCGTCTTCTCCGGCAAAATGGTCTTCTCCGGCCAAATCCCTAACTCCGGTGGGGGCAAAACAAAAAAAAAAAAAAAAAAAATTCGGTGCTTTTCGCCGCCGGTGGGGGCAATTGACCCCACCTGCCCCCCCTGGATCCGCCCCTGATAACAAATAGCTTTGTCTCATATCTCGTCTCTAACATAGTGTACATGCTAAAATCTTAAGAAAAAGAAAATGTTAATTAGGAAAAAACGTGCCTTTAGATGGTGCGGTAACAAATTTTGAACTTGTCTAAATTTTTATAAATAGCCTGAACTTGTTTTAAAACACGCGGCGACATTTTCGTAAATAATAATAACCTATTAAAACACACACAAGAAAATTGGGATATCTTTATTAAAAGATCATAGGACAAAATAGTTTGTAGAGAATGCTATATTTGGTGTTATAAAAATAGAATCACGGCCCCAAGCAGTTGAAGAATTAACAAGAAAATCAATCACAACACAAGAATTGGTACCCAGTTCATGAATATTTTTAAGATCTTTGAAACGCAATTAAGTCAAAAGTACTATAAAAATTACTATGATGTTACAATGTGTTTCTAGGCCATCACTTTGCTTATATAGAATACACAAACCTAAACCTACAAGCTTGAGCATCATATGAGCTCCCTATGATATACCATAAGTTGGCTTCATAGGTCCGATTTTTGCCCCATTGCTTAACGAGCTCTCAAAAAGCTACGCGCCCAAAAGCCTAAGCCTCATAGGCAAGTTGCGCCTATACGCTCTAGGTGTTTGGCCTCATACGTATCCGAGAGAGTTAATTCTGCTTCCTTCTACTTTCGCGCATCCGTGATCCTCCGTGTTTGGTTTGGCTTCAATCCAACATTTGATTTGGTAAAAATAAATCTCAAAATAAATTTGAAGAAACAAACCAAAACAATCCCATTATTGTGGACCAACTTTATAAGCCCAAAAACTCAAAAGTTATTTAGAAAGCCCATTTGAAATGGCAAGGCCCATCTCCGTTGTAGCGCCAAAATGAGGACTTGCTTACAAAAAAGATAAGCAAACGTTCTGGAAGCGTCTTATCATTTTCATAAAACCCCCCAATCTCTCTCTCTCTTCAACTTTCTAGGGTTTAAATTCTCTCTCTCTCTCTCTAGTTCCTTGTTACATATTGTAAACGCTACCGTCTCCTCCCACCTTATCCATCTTCATCTCATCTCATCTCATCTTCACACTAAAGGTACTTCCTTTCTTGATTAAATTCTCTCACTTTCTTTAAACTCATCGATTCTTGAACTCTGTGTGTGTGTGTTTGTGTTACTTAATTTGTTGTTTGGAGTTGTTCGAATGCAATATCTGTTGATTTTTTAATTACCCATATGAAAAAGATTGTTATTTTGTGGTTGTAATTGTTGGATTGATTCCAGAAATGGCGACTGCTCATTTCCTTTCTCGATTAAATTCTCTTATTTTCTTCAAATTCATCGATTTTTGAAGTGTGTTTATGTGTGTTTTTTTGTTTTTGTAACGTGATTTGCTGATTGGAGTTATTTGGAGGCAATTTTTCTTGTTTCCTTTCTCGATTAAATCCTCTTATTTTCTTCAAATTCATCGATTTTTGTAGTGTGTTTGTGTTCTTGTAATGTAATTTGCTGATTGGAGTTCTTTGGAGGCAATTTTTCTTGTGTTTTTGAATTACCCATATGAAAAAGATTGTTATTTTGTGGTTAAAATTGTTGGATTGATTTGCAGAAATGGCTACTGCTCAGTTTACTGCATCATCAATCTCAGCTAGGAGTGTATTGCCTTCATTTGAAGGGCTTAAGCCTACTACGGCTAGGGTTTGTTTTGTTTCTCCATTGAGACAAGGTGGGTTGAAGCTCCAGTCCCCTCGTGGATTGGTGGTCAAAGCTGCCACTACCGTTGCCCCCAAGGTAGAATCACCTCTTCTATTATTTCTATCAATAGATTTTGATTTTTCTTAGTTTGGGTTGTTTCTAATTTTGACTTGAGTTTTAGCCTTTTAGGTGTAATTTATACTGCAAGAAAGTAGAATTAGTAGTGATTTTGTTTGGACTAAGTTCTGCCACTTTAATGGCTACTCATTGTTTATACCTTTCATTTGCAAGCTGTTCCTTATTCTGGATACTTAATTATTCACTCTTTAGCTTCTTTAGGTCATAGATTTTAGTGAATGGTTTTGACGCCTTCAAATTGGAACTTAATGCAAGTTAAACTTTTGATCAGACTTGACAACTAACATGCTGACTTCTAAAATTGAAAGAGGACTCTTTTATTGACTGGCGAGAGTTTTTTCTTACAAGGTAGGAAGTGTTTGATTTTTTTGTACAATCTATATTCCTTCTATGGGCTGTTTTGTGGAGGTTATGGTGGTAAGTGTTTATTTATCCGTTTAATTTCTCTTTCCATGTTCTGACGTCCAAATGTTTCGTATATGGAGCCGTGAACCTTTGGCTCTAGTCCCTTGCCTTCTCTCAGAAAGGTCAAGGGTTCGAACCCCTCCCCTACGTTGTATTTGAAATGTTGTAATTTGACAAAAAAAAACAAAATAGGACCTCGATGGGAGCATGCTGGTGGTATTATGGTTTAAAATTTTGCATCAGCACGGAGGTTAGGAGTTTGGACTTAGGAGTACTGACTTTTGTCTTTGTTTGTGGTAGTGTTTCATATACCTTTGGTGATATCATCTCTTGTAGGGTTGTGTTCTATTTCAGTTGGCTCTCACACACTCCTTTCCATGCATGGATAAACCCTATTCTCTTTTAGGGGCGTTTCTCATAAATTGTCCAATTACAAACATTATCCACCTAGTTTCAAAAAAAAAAAAAAATCATCTTTGACCTCAATATTTGAGATAGTTGTCTTCATTACCCTCGGTGATTTTTCTAATTGTGATCAATTACAAGTGTACTAATATGTCCCTTGACTCCTCAGAGCTGGAGAGTCTTTTTGGCTTGGAATACTTTAAAATCCACTTTTGCTAATCCACGTTTTGTGGGAACACGCCGCGTTTTACTGGGAAGGATCGAATAAGGGAAGCTTACCATTACCAAAGAACAATGTCACTCAAGAGTTGAAATGTAGACGACTAGATTATAGTTCACTTAGCATTGATTTGACTTTCCTGTCGAGTGGCTGCTTCAATCGCGGTCACTTGATTTGTTTATAATGCCATGCAGTGCTCTCTTTTATACTGTTGGAAGAATAAAGTTAAAAAAAAAATCTACTTTTAAGGTATTGAAATTCATGGGTCATCCGGAAACATCCTCTCTGTGCTTTAACAAAGGGGCAAGACAAGACTGCGTACATCCGAACCCCCCCTACCCCACCGTAGGTAGGAGCCTTTGCGGCACTGGGGTAATGTTGTTGTTGTTGAGAAATTGAAATTGATTGATTCTATTGGGTTACGCCATAGGTTTTCCCTCCACTTTCTAGTGCTAATTTTTTGTCATATGCTATGCATATTTACAAAGACAGAATGTAAACCTTGCTCTAGGATGCAGAAGTGCCCTATGGATGAATTGAATAAGTTAATATCTAAGTTGAGCATCATGAGCATGGATGAATTGAATAAGTTAATATCTAAGTTGAGCATCATGAGCGTAACTCAAAAACTAGAGTAAAGTTACCATTAAAGATGTGCATGCACACTTTCAGATATGTTCCTCCCTCTATCTGCTTTGACTTCCATTGTGCCAATAAGTATATATCTGTTAGTTTTTTTCCGTATTGTGCACATGATACACGTACGTTCGAGCAATTGAATAAAACATTTGTTTCCCATACAAAGACCAAATTTAATTAATAATACTTGTACTATTTGAGTCGAACCGTATAGTACGCACAACAAATGTCAAAAGTATTGTACCCCACAGATAAAACTCCATTTCATACAAAATTTTACTTTCCTTATTTTAAATAATTAATAATTAATTTATAATACTGATATTTTCTAAATTAATATATATGACGATAAATCCGAAAATCATGAAAATGGATTGGCTGGTATTACATGCTTGCCTTGTCCACTCATCTGATCTATCTATCGGTCTTTTCTAAGAGGTTAGATGCTTTATTGCGATTTCTTCTTCAGCCGGTATACCCCAAATCATTTTGGGACTAAGGCTTTGTTGTTGTATAATATTAATAAATTATAACATAAAATTGTTGGTTGAATTCATACAATATAATTTCATGTACACTGATAAATTCAGACACTGGGATAAGTTGATGCAGTTTTACTCATTTTCTGCTTGCCTCTCTATTTTCCCTCAGTACACTGCCCTCAAGCCATTGGGTGACAGAGTGTTGGTAAAAATCAAGCCTGCAGAAGAGAAGTCTGTAGGTGGAATCATATTGCCGTCAACTGCACAAACAAAACCTCAAGGTGGTGAAGTTGTTGCTGTAGGTGAAGGTAGAACAATTGGGACTACCAAGCTAGAAATCGGAGTAAAGGTAATAATGTCGGATTTTGTATAATTGTAATTATTTGTTCTTTGTTGACAAGTTTTGCTATTTTTATTCTTATTTTTGTGTAGGCTGGCAGCAAAATTGTGTATTCTAAGTATGCCGGTACAGAGGTAGAGTTCAATGGATCCAATCATCTTATACTGAAGGAGGATGACATTGTTGGTATTCTTGAGACGGATGATATTAAAGATTTGAAACCACTTAACGACAGAGTCCTTATCAAGGTTTGTCTCCATATCTTTATAGCTATACTGGTCTTGATGTCCCATCTCTGTCTTAGTACTATCAATTGAGACTTCAAATAAATGGTGTTGCCAATACTGTTGATTGGATTTTCTTCTTGTTTTTGTTCCTCTAGGAAAACCGAGTAAAAAGTAAAAGAAAAAATATGAGTGAAAAGTACAAGAAAACAATTGAAAGCCTAAGATTATACTCCCTCCGTCCCAAAATGTTTGTCCCATTTGACTTTTTTGTTGAATTTTGACCACAAATTTATGAGATATTAATCATGTTCATGAAATTCTAAAAGTTGTTGTTTATAATATTATTAATGGTGAATCAATAGGAATTTTTAGAATTTCATGAACATAATTAAATTGTCATATATTTGTGGTCAAAGTTCAACAAAAAAGTCAAATGGGACAAACATTTTGGGACGGAGGGAGTATTAATCATTGCCTATGGTTGACTAAGGCATGGAATTCGATTGCAGCCTTTGTTGTTATAACCAAATATGGACCATCCTAACGACTCTGAATGCTTCAAAAGACTTAAATTTGTTACTTTGACAACATTCAAGGATCCTAATGTGAGAAAGATTTTAGTTGAAAATATATTTGCTCTCTATTACCAGCTATCTTGATGTGCTTTAGATTGCCACATTTTCATTTCCGCTGTCATGAGTTTGAGTATGCCTTCTTGCCTGTGGGTATTGACTGCAAATCTTTTGATGCACTAGGCCATGCATTCTTTTACTGCCTAGCTATTTGCCTGATTTTGTCCGTGGTTCACTGTATTTGTTTTAACGTAATTGGTTGGTTGTAGTTGTCTTGTAATAAATCCTGCTTTATTGTTTTTTTGGAGACGCAATGAGCTTTGCATAATTTGTGTTGTATGTAATGTAAAAAATAGGTCGTTGAGGCAGAAGAAAAGACAGCTGGTGGCTTGTTGCTAACAGATGCAAGCAAGGAGAAACCTTCCTTTGGCACAGTAAGAACTACTCTTGATTTCTCTAAACATTAATGATTCTATTTATTCTGGAACCGTAACCCCTAATCACTGTTGTGCTATTAAAAAACTAATCGGACTGACTTTCCGTGATCACGAACTTATATTTTCTTTTCCTCTGTGGGGTCGGTTTAACAGGTTGTTGCCACGGGTCCCGGCCCTCTAGACGAGGAGGGGAAAAGAAAAGAGTTGCCTATTTCTGAAGGCAACACAGTTCTTTACTCAAAATATGCTGGAAGTGATTTCAAGGGAGCGGATGGGTCAAGTTATATAGCACTGAGGGTATCAGATGTTATCGCAATTCTCTCGTAGTTATCTGAGCTTTGTGCTTGCATTCATAATCACACCTTTTTTGCAACCTTAAAAGTTTGTAGTTTGGTTGTAAAAGATACCCCCCACAACCTTAATTTTGTAGCATTATTTTGTCAGTAATTTACTACTGTAGTAATTGAGACTTTGTGGTGAAAGATGCCAACGGGAAAGAAATTCTTGATCATTTATGTACCAGATTTACATGATTCAGCTGTGGTATCATATGGAATTGCTTTAGCTTTATAGTCTGCTCCCAAGTTTTTAAAGGAGAAGAGAGGGTGGGGAAAGAAGAGAAGAGGAGAGAAGGGAAAGTGCCTACACTATTGAGGATTGAGGAAGAAAAAGAAAGGAAAAAGAAATGAATTACACGTATCCTTAATTAAAGGGAGAGAGAGAGAGAGAGGGAGTTATATTTGAGGGATAAAATAGGTTTAACAAAAAAAAAATATTTTATAAGATTTTATTTCCTTCTAGTTTCTCCTACTTTTGAGAGGATTGTGTAGGTAGGAAAGAAAAGTTTAAAAATTTCCCTTCATTTTCTTTTTTACTTTCTTTCAAAAAAATCGGAATTTATGTACCAGATTTACATATTCAGCTGTGGCATCTTATGGAATTGCTTCAGCTTTATGGTCCGCTCTCAAGTTTTTAAAGGAGAGAAGAGAAAAGGTGGGGAGAGAAGGGGAGGGGAAAGAAGAGGAGAGAAAGAAAGTGTTGTGAGTGTAAAAATAAAATAGGAGAGAGAATTAATGGGTGGAATAGTAAAGATTTTTTGCTATTTTAGAAAAGGTGGAGCTTTTAACGGGATATTCGTTTAGGCAAAAAGTAAAGTTATTAATAGAACGGAGGGAGTATTTTATAAGATTTTCTTTCCTTCTAATCTCTCCTACTTTTGAGATGAGAGGATTGTGTAGGTAGGAAAGAAAAGTTTAAATTCTTTTTACTTTCTAAAAAAATCGAAATCAACTTAGGAAGAAAAATATATTGGTTTAATTCCATGATCCCCTCACTTTATATTATTCACAATTTGAAGGGACAGATTACTCTTATTACATAGGTATAAGAGTATTTTTTTTTTCACAATTTGAAGGGACAAATTACTCTTATATCTAGATATAAGAATAATTCTAGTCTTCTACCCTTAGGTGTATGAGTGGATTTTATTATTTTTTTAAGAAAAAATGAAAAATTGTGAAAAAAAAATACTCTTGTATCAATGTATAAGAGTAATTCTAGTCTTATATCTTTAGATATAAGAGAAGATTGTTTAATAAAATATGAAATTTTTTTTTATTATTTTTAAGAAAAGATAAAATTGTGAAAAAAAATAATACTCTTATACCTATGTATAAGAGTAATTTTAGACTTAATACATTTGGGTATAAGAGTGACAGGGAGGGATAATGTGTGAGCGTGAATTTATGTGGAGTTTTGTATCTAGCTTGGATATTTATGAGTTTGATATATCGCCCAGGACCTATAGGGTCCTCAGCCCAAATATATTAGATTTTCTCTCATTTACTTTCCTTTCTCTCCTTTTTAAAACTCGGGAGCGCACACTTAGTATTGGGTCATGGCCTCTTCTCGAATCTTGTGGGTATTTATCATTGTGGGAATTTATATTTGCTGGTTGCTACTTCCCCTACCTTGAATTTTTGGAATGCTAAGGACACAAAAAATATCACAAAATTTAAGATACCCTCAGATTGCATGTTGAATCAATGAGTAGTGAAATTTACGAACACAACATCCAATCATTTATCGACAACAACACCGTTGTAAGCAATTTTTTTTTCTCTTATGACAGGGGCATATAACCCAGATGTCCATAATAATGACCATTAAGGGGAATATAAGCTCTGAAAACAAAAAAGAAGATCAAGGGAATTTTAACAGTTCAATTCCTTTTCATGATATTGTTACATATTTATACACAGTTTCCGAGCAAATGTTGATACCAACTGCTCATGGTCACCCACCGGAAAACTTACCTGTTACTTTTAAAAAGAACAGATGCTGGTGTAACCCTATAAAAATTGATTATGCATGAATACAACATTTCCCCTTCTCCATCATCACCGGGTGACACGCCTTTTATGCATCCTTGAAAATTTAAATACGTCAGATGGATTCTTGGACAGTCGTCAGATCAGATGCAAAAGATTCTGATCAATGGAGAAGCATTTGTTAGTTCATCGATTAAACGAAGTAGCAGAGTTATCATCATACTGTCCTTTCCACTGGTTCCCACTATCAGCCCCACTAGATGTTTGATTATTCGGCACTGGCACGTTACCTAAGTCTCCATCCAAACTCATCTGCTGCACTTCAGCATACGACAGTATCTTTATGCTTTGAACACAACCAACAAACTCCCTGAATTAAAGCCCACATTTTAAAAAAGTCAAATTATTGAACAATTCAGATAATGGACAGAAGGATTTGTACTTCCTCTGTCCCAAAAAGATAGTCTCATTTGTTTTTTGATGGTCAGCACAAGTGAACTTTGACCAAATTTTAATGTCAATCTACTTATCCTAGTGAATTTTCAAAAATTGATATTGATAAATTTGTTTAGGTGCTTACTCCCATGGGTCGTCTCCAACAAGTAGTATGTCGTTTTCATGATCAACATAGACGAGTTTCCACTCCATCCTTTGACCGTCTTCTAACTGCCCTTCGATCCCGAACATGCGAGCCAGGTCATTCTTCAGCTCTTCGTAACCCTTGTAGCGAGTCACATCAATTGTTCTTCCCACTGAGCCACGTTTTTGAACCTTCAAGAGCCCAACCATATGAATAATTAACCACTTATTGGAAAAATAGGGAAGCATGAAAGCACAAAAGTTCAAGTTATGTAATCTTGCATTCAAATTGGGAGAATCATATCTTTTGAATCAACCCAGTTGTAGAAAACCTTTGGTATTATCTTGCGGTATGCATATACTCCCTCCGGTCTCAAATATAAGCAAAAATAAGCAAAAAAAGAGATTTTTTTTTCCTTAAATATAAGCACAATTCACAAATTTCAATGCAAAAACCATTACATGCAAGTTAATTTGATACACTTTTACCAAAAATACCAGCAAATAATTATCCATTTTTAAAGATAAGTGCACATTTATTAGGAATATGAGACATATTAGTAATATTAACACATTTTTCTTATAAAATCAAGACAATAACTACTAGAACTAATTTCTTGATCTGTGTAAAATTAATTACTTTTGCTTATAAATGAGGCCGGAGGGAGTACTTTGGTGGTTGATTGTTGTCCATTTGATATGTTACTTTCTTAAAACTCCCTCATATTGGGATTTGTATCATCATAATAAGGGAGTATTTCCATTTTTTTTATATTGGAATATGCAAAGTAAAGGCATAGTATCAAACCTTAGTGTATGTTCGCATGCGCTGACTTTGGTTTCCCCACAGACTATTGTTCAAAACCCCAGCTTCATTTACAGCAACATCATTTGTGCACCCTGGCTTGAAAGACATATCTGTTAGCCCAAATGACTGAGAGCTGATAGCAGCGGTCGACAATTCAGTCTCAATATCTCTTGGAGCGCCACAATAGTTAGAAATCAAGTTTTGAGAATCGTAGCCCCTTGACAACAAAGCATCTGGTGGCAAGCTATCAAAATTAGCTGAAAAAGGAAGATTGCTCCTATTTTGTGATTGAACATCGCCATCCATACAGAAGCTTGGCAGAGAGAAACTCTGTTGGGTGCCACCGGCATCCAAGCAATATGATGTTGCAGATGAGGAGGGTTCCAATTGATTAGTGGCAGTGCTTTTATATTTAGGCAACTCTGGTGCTTTTGAGTTTGGAAACTCAGGCTTGACTCGCATATCAGTTTTGCTCTGAAGTTCTTGAACAATTTTGGTTGAAGGGTCAACAATTGAATCACCCATTAACATAGCTGGTGCATGTTGGTTCTTGCTCAGGTATATTGATGGGAGTATCTGGCAATTATTTGTCGAAGGTGAGGTGGAACATGAAGGAGCATCCCCATCAGTTATACCAGAATGAGCTCTAATTTGCATCAGTGATTTGGATTGGCTCAATAGTTGATTCACAGGATGTTGTGATGATTGAACCGGTGCTGATGTCAAGAAGCTGTTAGCACCAAGTTGATGCTGCTGTGGAGAAGATAATTGTTTGTGTTGCAGATTTTGAGGTAAGGCGTGCTGATGAAATGGCACATGAGACTCCAAATTAGGGCTGAGGGGCGAAAATAGTTGTTGTTGTTGTTGCTGTTGTTGCTGTTGTTGTTGTTGTTGTTGTTGTTGTTGTTGTTGCTGTTGCTGTTGTTGCTGTTGCTGTTGCTGTTGCTGTTGTTGCTGTTGTTGTTGTTGTTGCTGCTGCTGCTGTTGCTGATGTTGTTGCTGTTGTTGCTGCAACTTTTGCAGTAGCTGTAGTTGTAGCTGTTGGTCCGAAAAGATTTGCTGTGACATGTGCTGAGGCCTCTGAGAAGAGTTTTGTTGCAGCAATTGCAGTTGAGCATGTTGCAATTGTGTCTGCTGAGGCTTCTGAAGGAGACTTGTTTGTTGATCAATTTGGTGCTGAAACTCTTGTGACACTGGTGGTGACTGATATAAATTCCTATTAACTGAATTAATGTTTTGTTGAGAAGAACCACTATTCTGACTAGAAAATTGCTGTTGAAGCTGAGAAGAACCGCTATTCTGAGACGGAACCTGGTTAGAGGAAACTATGCCAGAAAATACAGGAGTTGAGTGCATTATCTGTTGCTGCTGATGCTGCTGTTGTGGCCTTTGCTGCTGCTGATGCAGCTCCTGTTGTTGTGGGTTGGCCTGTTGCTGTAGCTGTTGCTGTTTGGCCCACGCTACAGACGGTTGCTGCAATTGACCAACTAGTTGACTTTCTTTTTTCGCTATGCTGAACTGTGGACTTGGGACGGATAGGCCTGGGGATTGAAAGCTTAACAACTTGGAGGGATCTTCAACGTTGATGCTACTTTGAAGGGTATTTGAGGAAATATTTGTAGGGAATTGGCCCAATTGTGTAGCTGGAAACCGATTATTTTGCTGCATGCTCATCCATTGGACTAAACTCATGCCCGGGAAAAGTGAGCTGGAGGCATCTTTCATACCATAGTCATCGAGCCACGGCACACCCCTTTTAAGAGCATTTTCCATGTCTGTTTCATCTTCTGCATGAACACAAAGAATGGATAACGATAAATGAAGGATCAAGATCTATGTGCGTAATTTCCCTAAATTAACGGAGCACAAGAGATCTACACCAGAAGACAATAATTTCTGAGAAGGAACATTGCGAGTAGTCATGCATACACTTGTAAACATATATAGAAAGGGGTATTCAAAGTTTAAACTGCTAGAGGTGAATGACATTAGAATCAAGGCTGCATCTTGCATCTATGATTTTTTTTAAAAAAAAATTTATGAATCGTAATAAACCAATATCCATGATACTGGACTAAGGGAATCTATGGGTCCGATTCAAGAGCCAGTTTGAGATATTATTCTTTAGTTACTCAAAAATATTGGTTACCTGGCATCCCTGGTTGTCCAGGGAACTTGGGTCTGAAAAAGGGAGGCGGACATATATAGAAAGGAGTAACCACAGGCTCAATCTCCCAGATTGAAACTCGACTTGGACGTTCTCCAGCTGTTGACTCATCCCATCCAACCTGTGAATTAGTTATTTGAAATCAGCCTTTATTAATATCTTGAATACTTATGAATCAACTTCATAAGCAGACTAACGTACAAAAATGATGGCCAAATTTAAAGCAAACACAGCACCAGCTCCCCATTTAAAATGGTACTCCCTCCGTCCCAGACCAAGGGTATATGTGAGGGATTTCACGCTTTTTAAGAAATTTTTTAAAAAATGAATAAAAGTTAAATGTGAGATAGGAAATAGTAATTAAATGTGTGGTAGGAAATATGAGAGATAATGTAAAAGTTAAATGTGTGGTAGGGAATAGGAGAGAGAATGTAAAAGTTAAAAATATTTAATAGGAGAGAGAATGAGTGGGAGGAATAGTAGTTAAATGTGTGGTAGGAAATAGGAGAGAGAATGTATAAGGATATAATGAATGGTTTTTTTGTAAATATATGAAGATGATAAGGGTATTAATATATTCAAAAACTTGCCTTTTTTGGAAATGAACTCTTGGTCTGGGACGTCCCAAAAGGGAAAGATGAACCCTTGGTCTGGGACGGAGGGAGTATTAGAATATGAAAACTGACAATAAAGTATTACAGTTCTAAAATCCTTCAATATATATATATATATATATATATATATATACTCCCTCCGTCCCACCATAGTGTAGACTTTTGGTCAAATTGACCAAACTTTGACCAATAATTTTAGCCCAAAATAATTATCCTAATGAAAATCTAAAACTTGGAATCGAAAATAATCTTAATTGTGATACAATAACAATTTTTAGATTTTCGTTAGGATAATTATTTTGTGCTAAAATTATTGGTCAAAGTTTGGTCAATTTGACCAAAAGTCTACACTATGGTGGGACGGAGGGAGTATATATTGCATGTGAGCAGCATTACCTGGAGACTACGCCACTGTGAATTCTTCCATCGCACTGGATCCAGGTCACTGATCCCAGTGACTGTTCCCATATACCTTCTTACACCCGATTCTTCAGTCTCAAACATCATTCTAAATCGCATGCCCAGTGAAACTTGAGTATATAATGCTTTATTATACTTGGCTAGCGGTATCACAAACTCTGCCGGACTCGCTCTGTTGCATATAAGTGAGATATAATGATTTAATATCATTATTCATTTGCCGATATAAATATGGATAAGGATAACAAAGCAAAACCTTACTCTAATACCTTGGATTGAAAAATATTGAAAACGGGCTATTATTTGCAGAGGCATGAGCAGCAGCAGCAAGAATCCCAATATGCATGCTGTCACTAGATATAACTGAAGAGGAGAGAGCATGCTGCTGTCTGTTAGCACGTCTGATACCCAAGAGAAACTGTGACTTTTCATCTCTACATCCAACCATAATTGTTCAGCTGAGTGACAGAAAGGATTGACATGATGCATATAAATTCAATGGTTTCATCCTACCGTATGAAAAGGACAGAATCGCCAGCAAAAAGTCTTTTAGAGCTCACAAAAACACTCCACCCTGTAGTCAGAAGATGCCTCTTTGGTTGTCCTGAATTTGAAAATTAGTTATCTTAATATATGTTCTTAGATGTCACTGAAGTTTATAAATTACATGCAGCAAGAAATGATAAATCTTAAATATCTAAGTACCAATGAACACATGGGCAGGAACCTTTAGGGTCAATAAAATATCTGTAACATTACCTGATGGCATTATGTTCTCAAATGGGTAAAAATAACAGGCTCAATAAGAGTAAACAGAAAAGGCATTGATTCTAAAGCTACTGTGTCAAGAAGAGAAAACTTGGAAGTGGCTTTATGGAGCCTCTCTAACCCAGCAAAGGCGAAAATAAACTAATGTTTCATGCAAAGAAAATAATTACAGTTTTGACACGCATTATCAGTAATCGATGGCAAACCATATACTCCAAATTTAATATTCGTAATCACAGTTTATCGAAAATGTACCTCGAAAGATATGTCTGAATGTCCATGACTGGTCATGTAAATCTCTAGTTGTTAGCTCTTGAGCTGGGGGTTGCATTGAAAAATCCTACAAAACACTTTTGTGGTGAGCAGCAGAAGAGGGAAAACTCCATCATGTCATCTAGTTAATTTCAAATAAAAGTAAGTCAACTATCACACTTACCAGAGGTGGAAATATCTTCTCAGCAGCTCGACGTGGCACAGAGAATCCACCGTGGGTGCTTGTGTCACTGGCAGTAAGAGTTTTGCAGAAGAACTCAGAAGGTTGCCTATTTTGTTTGAGGCCCATATCAGAAACGAGCAATGCTTCCTGGTCATACTGTATGATGGGTGTTTCAAATACTACTTTAGGTAGGTGCACATGTTAAAAAGGATACAAAAAAATGACAAAGTAAGAAACCTAGCAAATTCCAAAATAAACAGCTCACTTACTTTGCTTACGGGCTGAAGTGTCATCTGTGCATAGACCTCATCTGTTTCAGCATCAGCCTAATGCAAAACAACATAAGTTGAGTCACGGAATCAGCTCTTAAAGAGTTAGACGCACACTTGTTAGTGTTCCCTTCTCACAAATATATCATGGCAGCTTTAAAATGCTTGATCTATTAATGCATATCTGTCTTAATCAACCCAAACTAAGTTTCACCATATTCCAATAAATTGCAATTTTCTTCCTTGAAGGGATTATCTATCATTGACGAGAAGAAATTTTTCAAGCAATATTAGTCTGTTTGGCCATCCATAATGCAAAAAATAATGGTGCACATAATTTTTCGGTCTAGATGCAATAATTGTGGAATCGAACATGTCAGAACCGATAGAAGTATCAGATGGATCCATTCCATAAGGAAGGTTTGGAAGTACTCATACCTGTAATGTTATATTATGAAGCATGCAGATCAGCTTTGATGGAAGGTTCGGATAGCTTGGTATGCCATCTGTCTGCTTTTGCATTGATGCAGCAACCTACAAATAGTTGTCAAAAAAAAAAAAACTTTCCATGAGCGACCAAAATCTAGATAGTCTCATTTTAGGGAAAAAAAAAAGGGGGGAAACTCTTACTTGCTCACTGTGACCTTGTGGAAAGTACACCACAAGGCTTCCCACAGGAGGCAAAGAAACCAGTGGGCCAGCACAAGCATGCCACAACTCGGAATTCATGATCTTCCTTCCTCCTGGTTTCATTCAGACAGGAAATAGCATTAAACCTTCAAGATCAAGAACTAATATGTCCACTTCCGTTGATTGTCACAATACTGTATGACTAAAACTTCAGTAAATTTATTTCAAGTGAAGGTCAAGAGATCAATTTTAAAACCTTTTTCGCATACCACGAAACACTAATGAACAGGGGAAGAAATAGAAAACACTGCTGAAAGACTGCAGAAATCTGCTAGCATGGCATGCCAACCATTCAAGCTAACTATTTTTAGTGGCCAAGAGAACTTGGAATCGAAACCAAAAAAATTTCCAGAATTTGCTGAACTTTGGATTTGATAAAACATTTATTGGATGCGTTATACCTGTCAGTTTAAACAAATTTTTAACAACGGTGTGAAGACGAGGAGAGCAGAAAAAAAATTAGGACCAAATAGATCATATTCTTTCCGATTTAACCAGCATCATTCTTTATCAAGAAAAAAGTTAGAACAGCAGCTCAATTCACCTCATTTCTACCTATACAACCTCCTCCATAAATTAAAGACAGTAAACTAACGAGTTATACACCTGAACAAACACATTTAACTGGATCAGAGCACTTGTAAGCATGAATTTAACAAATTACTCTCTCCGTCCCAAAATGACCTAGCTACTTTTTTTTCGTTAACGGTATTTTAAGCAATAATTTTATGTTAATTTGATTATCCTAATGAACATCTAAAAATTGTTATTGATAGTATTTATAATGGCGTATCAATAACAAGGTTTAAATTTTCGTTAGGATAATCAAATCAGCCTAAATTTATTGCTCAAGTACATTCTTGCTAACACCAAATAAAGTAGGAAGATCATTTCGAGACGGAGGGAGTAAAATCTTCCTATATTGAGAGCAGATAAAACTTTAAATCATCCAATATCCCAACTACCTTGATAGAATTTCAGTTTAATTAATCAAATTAAACTGAAACTGACAATACAGACGGATTGGAATCTCACAAAAGTAACTTAAATAAAGCTAATTTCTGAGAAGAAAGAAAAATCATTTTTCCTACGAAAAGCTACAGCAACAAGCAAATTGATAGAAGAAAGTAACTTAAAAAGAAAAAAGCCCTAGGATCGATCCCAACACACACAACACATACCTTCAACAGAACTTTGATGATAACCATTAGTTGAGGAATGAGATGATTTCATTGCTGATACATGCACACACTTCCCCCAAAATCAACAACTTCTCGCTATTTTCTCGAGAAAATCGATGGTAACTGGCTTAGAAAACAACCTAGACACTTCTCATTTAATCAAGTATGAAGTTAATGATTAACTTAGTTGCCTAATCAAATCTAATACAAACTCAGAAAGTAAATTAACAGACGAGATTTCGGCGCAATATTGTGATCACTACGAATTATTTTGAAATTAAGATTGAAGCGAGAAAATGTGAGGGAATTTTCTCGAGAAAGTGGAAAGATTCTAGGGCGGTGGTTTGGATTTGATTCAACAGCAACAAACAAAAGCTGATCGATGTTGAGCAGAGAATCAGGAAATGAAGTGCGGCGGGAATTGGAGAGAGAAAGTGAGATGAAGAACAAGAGAAGAAAGGGTAGAGAGAGAAAGAGTAGGCTGGGGAAATCGATGTACGGAAGAATGGCCGGGAAAACTGACGCCATGAAAGGCGAGCTTGCTTTATACTCCTACTTCTACTAGCCTTTACCCTAGCTGTTTGGTTACTGTAGTAAGCTACCCAACTTTTCCCTTTCCCTTTTACTCATTGTCTTAAAAAAAATAGTATACAAAAACTTTGTATTACTCATCTTTAAATAAATATTCAAATTTTGAAAAAAAAATATCTTAAAAATAAATATTCATCATTTTAGAAAATTATTAAATCATTCGTCATCATATAACAAGTTCTGCTTTATACTTAAACTCAGTGATACAATATGATAAAATCATTAAGGTTTATTTTTATATATTTGTGTTACTAAGATACTTAAATTAAATCTCTTAGCAAATGTAACAGAAAAAGTAAATTTGAACATTCATTTTAAATTCATTTTAAAGACGTAGAGAATAATATTCCCTCCGTCCCGATCGAAGTGTCCCAACTTTCTATTTTGGGCGTCCCATTTAAAATGTCTCATACCCAAAAAAGAAAAGTTTTTTCACTATTCCACCCACTCATTCTCTCTCCTACTTTACTTTTACACTCACAACATTCTCTCTCTTAACTATTCCTCCCACTCATTCTCTCTCCTATTTAATTTTTCATACTCACAACATTTAAACTTTTCTCTTTCTTACATCAATTTCCTTAATTCTCGTGCAATTGTCCTTTTCGGACACTTTAACCGGGACGGAGGGAGTATTTAACAGTATTAATAATTTCAAGTTTTTTCTCGTAATGATAAAGGTTTTTCACCAACTTTTTTTTTGGCCCTCAAATTCAATAGCATTAAACTTTTTTTCTAGTATTTTTTTCACAATATTTACCGATCAATATAGGAAAATTGTGAAAATTGATGGAAAGAACTCATTTAGAAGCTTTTTTAGGAGTTACTCTTTGGTACGGAGCTTTCCAATTCCAACTTGCAAAAAGCTCACATTCTGAATTCTTGGTGCTTTTTTGTAATAAAATACTTCCTCCGTCCCACGTCATTGTGAACCATTTTTCCGAGCACGATAATTAAGAAATATTATTAAGATAATGAAAATGTGTGGTAGAAAATGAAGAGAGAGAATGAGTGGAGTTGGTTGAATAAATTGTGTGGTAGGAAATGAAGAGAGAGAATGAGTGGGTGGGATAGGGTGAATATAAAATAATAAATTTATTTCCATTTTGGGCAGTTTGCATTCACGTGGGACGGACCAAAATGGAAATAAGTTTGCATTCACGTGGGACGGAGGGAGTATAACTAATTTTTAATTTCTTTTGGCCAAACGTAATACATACTCCCTCCTCCTAATAGTAGCTGTCCAATTTTTGGATTGCGTGCAAATTAAGAAAATGAGGGAGAAGTAAAAATGTTGTGAGCGTAATTTGAAAATAGGAGAGAGAATGAGTGGAGGGAATAGTAAATTAAATTATAATGATGTTGTGAGTATTAAAATAATGTAGGAGAGAGAATGAGTGGAGGGAATAGTAAAGATTCCTTTGCCAAAAAAGAAAAGTGAAAGCTATTAATGGGACACCCAAAATGGCAAAATGAAAAGCTACTATTGGGACGGAGGGAGTATACTAATATAATGTAATTCATACTCCCTCCGACCCCGAAAATTATTTCTCTCATCTCACTTTTCGTACTCATAGCATCTATTTCACTAACAATTTTTTTTTTAAAATTTTCGTGCAAATAATAATTATGTAATTTGTAGTGAGACGGATGAAATATATTACATATACATATATATATATATATATATATATATATATATATATATATATATACTCCCTCCGTCCCAATAAAAGCTTCACTAATTACCCAAAAGGGCGTCCCGTTAAAAGCTTCACTTTTCCTTTTTTTGGCAAAGAATCTTTACTATTTCCTCCACTCATTCTCTCTCCTACATTATTTTAATACTCACAACACCATTATAATTTACTATTCCCTCCACTAATTCTCTCTCATATTTTCAAATTACACTCACAACATTTTTTTTTCCTCTCATTTCCATAATTTGCGTGCCCACCCAAAAAGTACAATAAGACTTATCGTGACGTATAACATATATATATATATATATATATATATATTATACGGAGTATATTATAATTTTAAGAAGATTTGTAGACAAGTATTTAATTTTTTTTTAAAAATATTTAAATATCTAACGCGGAGTCCAATTGAGACTTTATCTTCCATGCAATTCACACTGATCAGTTTCACATTCAGGAATATAGCTTCATTTCGCAATTCAAAATTTTGAAAGATTATTCTATGACAGTACCCCCCCCCCTATATCTTACAATGATTTTTCATTTGTATTCCGATCAAATATTAATTATAATAAAAAAATATTTATTTTGAGAGTGTTATATTCTCAGACTTTCTTGAAATAACATAAACTCATAAAAGGCATGAATTGTGTGTCCATAAACCGGATTGAACTGAACTTACTTAAGTTAAGCCTTAAAAAGAGAATTTACAAAAATAATCAATTTCGGTGAAACACGCTAATAGCAGTATCGAGTTTAGAATTTTTTTTTGAAAAACTCGTTGCTGCCAATAGTGAGCTTCACAAAACTCGTTATTAGGAATAGCGAGTTTTAGTGAAAAAAGTGTAAAGTCGCTACTGTAGCAAGTTTTATGAAACTTCATATTTTTGCAAATAATTTTCAATACTTGTTATTTATAAAAATATAAAAAAGAATTCAATGAGAAAAAAATAGAAGATAATTGAATGGTATAAACCTAAGTACGAATATGGGTTAGTCCGGGCAAGGCCCAAGTGAATTGGACCCTAAACATAATCCATCAAATTTCAGCTACGAGGTGAGACCTAGGCCGACCAACATTTAGAGCTTATAAATAGGAATTTAAAAATACAATCAAAGAGTAACGGTCCAAAAATAAATATTGTTTTTTTAAAATAATTTATTTATAATTCTTTTTGAGATAAAAGAAGTAGTACTATAATGATCCATCTACATAATATATTAAAAGACAAACATTTAGAGCTCTCACATTAAGCCATGTCACCATTATGACATGGCGTTATGTAATTCTTCCATTGATCTTAGTTTCAAAGATTTTTCATTTAATAAATTGATTTTTCATTTAATAAAAGGTTAATGTTTCTAAGGTAAATATTTATACAGTAAATTATCCCGATTTAAGCTCAATCAACATTTGAATTTTGAAATCAAATTTTGAATTTTCAAAAAACGGGAAAACAATTAGTAAATAAGAAAATGTAACTCTTCAAAACTGGATCGATTAATATTTTATTCAAATGCACATTTTTTGTTTTAATTTTTTTTATTTATAATTCATTTTGAGACAGAAGAAGTAGTACTATAATTATGATCCATATACATACATATTTATTTATAAATTGAAATCTTTGGTTTATAAATTAGAAATAGTTACAATAATATAGTCTAATAAATGAATACTTTTTTTATTTTAAGCAAAATAAAAATTGATCAATTATTTTTATTTTGGGACGAAATAAATATTAATGTAATGATCTATATACATGCAATAGTCTTATAAATAGGAATTTAAAAATATAATCAAAGAGTAACGGTCCAAAAATAAATATTATTTTTTAAAATAATTTATTATAATTCTTTTTTAGATGAAAGAAGTAGTACTATAATGATCCATCTATATAATATATTAAAAGACAAATATTTAGAGCCCTCACATTACGCTATGTCACTATTATGACATGGCATTATGTAATTCTCCCATTTGTCTTAGTTTCAAAGATTTTTCATTTAATAAATTGATTTTTCATTTAATAAAAGGTTAATGTTTATAAGGTAAATATTTATACATTAAATTATCCCGATTTAAGTTCAATCAACATTTGAATTTTGAAATCAAATTTTAAATTTTCAAAAAATGGGAAAGCAATTAGGTAAATAAGGAAATGTAACTCTTCAATACTGGATCGATTAAGATTTTTTTCAAATGCACATTTTTTGTTTTTAAAATTTTTATTTATATTCATTTTGAGACATAAGAAGTAGTACTATAATTATGACCCATATACATACAAATTTATTTTATAAATTGAAATCTTTGGTATATAAATTAGAAATAGTTACAATAATATAGTCTAATAAATGAATACTTTTTTTATTTTAAGCAAAATAAAAATTGATTAATTATTTTTATTTTGGGACGAAGAAAATATTAATGTAATGATCTATATACATGCAAGTGTTTTATAAATAGAAATTTAAAAATATAATCAAAGAGTAACGGTCTAAAAATAAATATTATTTTTTTAAAATAATTTATTTATAATTCTTTTTTAGATGAAAGAAGTAGTCTATAATGATCCATCTATATAATATATTAAAAGACAAATATTTAGAGCCCTCACATTAAGCCATGTCACTATTATGATATGACATTATGTAATTCTCCTATTGGTCTTAGTTTCAAAGATTTTTCATTTAAAAAATTGATTTTTCATTTAATAAAAGATTAATGTTTATAAGGTAAATATTTATACAGTAAATTATCCCGATTTAAGCTCAATCAACATTTTAATTTTGAAATCAAATTTTGAATTTTCAAAAAACGGGAAAGCAATTAGTAAATAAGAAAATGTAACTCTTCAAAACTGGATCGATTAATATTTTATTCAAATGCACTTTTTTTGTTTTTAAAATTTTTATTTATAATTCAATTTTTCCAAGGTGACATTATCGTGGGTAGAGTGAGGGGATGGTTAACAAATATTTTCTTTGATATTTTGTTATTTCATTTGGTACTTTGAGATTTATGATTAATAATCTGATTAAAACTATCAAGTTTATTTATTTTCATTCCAGTTGCACATGGATGTCATGACTTATTTATTTTCATAATCTTTCCTAAATAGAAAATGACCCACAAGAGAAATTATAACATTTTGCTTGATTGTTAAAGCTTTGATAACTATATTCAAGGGAGCAACTAATATTTTGTTTTGGTAAATGGTTTTCAAGTGGTTGAAACTTGAAATGTTGGTATGATTTTGACACATTTATGAACTATGGGTATGCATAATTCAGATTTATAATAATCACAACTTGAGTATTATCTGAAATGCTTCGTAAGGTCCTGAGTCGTGCCTCCTTGATGTATCTTGATTGTGCATTCAAAATTTTTTATATCTTTTCCATCTCTTAAAAAATCGGTGAGCAAGTCTACACACATTTTTTTTAATAATAAAAATAGATATATGTGATCAAAATATGTTTGATCATCCCAACACATATAGGCTAAATGATGTTATTCTGAATGTAGTAAAGTAATTTTCTATGTGTACAGGATACTCCCTCCGTCCCAAAATTATCGTGTCAATTTTTTTATTGTTGAATATAAACCTAACATATTGTTTTTGTTTATTTAAATGAAATTACAGATTATGACAACAAGTAATGAACAGAATAAAAGTGACGAGCTAGGCCCAGCGAGTAAGCCCAATCATCTACATATTATTGCCACCACGTTCTCAGTGGGCTAGGCCCAATTATTACTAGGCCCAAGGCCCATCAACATGATCAGTCGACCTAGCTCATTGTCCGACCTACTTGGTCTCGATCTAGCTTGGTCCGACATTACGATCCAAATGCTATTCAGGTACGGTTCAGCCCCACCCATCAGTCAGGTCGACCTAGACCCAACAGGCCACCTCGACCTACATCGTTACGTCGATCTACAGAGTCTTGGCGTATCTACAATTCTCTATGTAACAAGACTCCCTACAAATCAGGAGTTATTTATGGATAAGATTTCTATCACGTATCTGTTCCACAAATTAAGGGATTTTATGCAATCCTACCACAAATACAACTCTCACCAACAACTATAAAATACAAGACAACATCAACCGTTTCAAGGTAATTGCTTTTTGTTATATTGAATACATTTTGTTCATTATAATATATGCGCTCTCATACACCATAATTACTCTCACGCCCGAGGGTCTAAGCCGGAGACCATCCGACTAGTCGTAAGTTCATTGTTTCAGGTCAAGGAGCCAAGTGATTAGTCTTGCTGATTGGACGGAGATTGATAGGCACGATTCTTGCAACATTAGTTTGGTTCCATTGCCGGGAATCATGCGTACTTGACCTCGAAATTTCTTACAACCCATAATCATGGTAACTTCTGATGGACTCGTTTCTGAAGCCTAAGACGAGCACAATGAGGGAAACACCGGCGCTAACACGGACGCCGGTGTTGGAAACCATAATATGAACATGCCTCCTCCTCCTCCACCTCGTCCGCACAGAAGGGCGACTCGGTCTAATAGCATCGCTGATGGCAGAGAATTGCCTGATAATAGGAGGGAGAAAAGGCCACATGGCTGACCAAGGAGCACAGCCTCCTCCGAAGCGTCCCCAAGCAGGGCGAATGGCTGTAGGCGACAGACCAGGTCCCTCAACCAATCCCCTCAGTAAGAAGGAGATGATGCTGGAGCGGGCTAGACTGTTGGCAGATCTGATAGCGATGGAAGAGGAGACTGAGCAAAACGACAGAAGGTCGAAAAGGGCAGCCCCCTCCCAGGTTTCTCATAGGCAGCCCGAAGGGAGTGCTAGGCAGAGAGGGAGTGCCAGGCAAAATGGCGAGCAGAGGATAGTGTAGCGTGTTCGATCCCAGATTCACGTCCCAAGTGACGAGCTGAAGGCCAGCCTCAACAGAAATAGAGAGCAGGAGGCCGAGTC
Organism: Adenophora triphylla var. japonica; assembly: GCA_022495995.1. Classification (NCBI taxonomy): domain Eukaryota; kingdom Viridiplantae; phylum Streptophyta; class Magnoliopsida; order Asterales; family Campanulaceae; genus Adenophora; species Adenophora triphylla. The sequence continues at coordinate 130,589 of JAFEMH010002720.1, forward strand.
AGTCCTGAGGCGACACCTGGAGGCCAATCGAAGCATGCGTGGGTCACCCGCCAGAACTGAAAGGTCGCAATCCCACAGAGATAGGAATGGACACAGGACGCCACTCAGAGAGGAAAGGCGCAGGTTGCCGGTCAGAGAGGAAAGGCGCAGGTCGCCGATTAATTCAGTAAGATCGCCCTCTCACAGGGGTCGAAGGGGTAGAGAGGTAACTCCCCCTAAGAGTGACAGGCATAGGGCCAACTCAAGGAGGGAACCTCACCGCGAGGAGCGACAAAAATCCAATGACATCTCTCTGGCAAGGGACGACAAGCCAGATGCTAGGGAATGGTTGCAATGGAAGAAAAAGTTTGAACAATGGGAGGCCGACAAGAAAGAAGATGCTGGAAAGGGCTAACAAAACGAATTTAATCTTCGACCCTTGTCCAAGGAGTTGCTCGATCGTCGACCTCCCCACGGTTTTAGATTACCCACTCTAGAAAAATATTCAGGTGCGACCAATGCCCAGAGTCATATACAGCATTTGGAAGCTACTATGTGTTTTGTCTCCAACGAGGACGACATGATGTGCAAGGCACTAACTAGCACTCTCACCGGGGTAGCTCTTACTTGGTTTAACGACTTAGCACCATGTTGCATTTCGACGTGGCATTATATGAGAAAGAAATTTCTAGATCGCTTCTCGACAGCTGGAGCTCGGAAGATGACTGTCACCGACTTGAATAATTTGGTACATAGAAAAAACAAAAGCTCGATGAGCTATTATACCAAGTTCAAGGAAATGGTCGACCAGATTGAGTAGGACCTGACGGACAGGGAAGTTATAAATTGTTTCAGGAATGGGATAGCTTTTGCAGACTTGGATTACGAGCTGACAGTCTGGACCGTGACTACCCGACAAGAACTGTTCGAAAAGGCCTACAACGTGGCACTGGCTGAAGAGATAAAGGAAAAGAAGAGTGGAAAAGGCCCCAAGACCGAGGTCGATACTAACAAGAAGGACCTAGCCAAGAATGGGGGTAATAACAAGAATGGTAAGAACAGAACCAGGGCGACTGAGAAAATGCTCGAAGCTTTCACCCCTTTGACGGTAAGTCGTACTGAAATCCTGAATACTATCGAGCTAGGCCCCCCTGCCCCTATGAATTCAGGAAACAAGTTCAGAAGGGATAACAGCAAATACTGCGACTATAACGAAGATATGAGCCACACTACGGAAGATTGTATGAGCCTGAAACGCATCATTCAAAAGTGGGTCGACAGTGGGAGGCTCGACATGTATGTGAAAAGAGCTCAGCCTGGCGGTGGTGAGCGAGCTGCTGGTGGACCGCAAGAGCCAAGACAGACTAGATTGAATTTGGGGTTATTACTGAGCAAGCCAGCAACACCGCCCTGAAACACAAGATAGTCCAACTCAACATGGCCCCTCATGTGCCACCTAGAAGCTACATCAGAGACGAGATGATCAGTTTCTACCCGGACGAGATAGCGACTAATGCAGCGGCTAGAGAACAAGTTCTCGTTATCCAGGGTTAATTGATGGGTGTACCATAAGCAGACTCTTGATAGACACGGCGGCCTGCAAAGATATTCTGTTTTACAAGACGTTCAAGGAGATGGGACTCTCCAAGGAGCAGCTTGACTGGAAGGCTTCACCAACCACAGGGTCGATGCCAAGGGACAGATCGAGTTGGACGTCGACATAGGCCAACATCCTTACAGGGTAGTCTCCAAGGTAAAATTTATTGTTATTGATGTAAATAGTGATTATGCTGCTATTTTGGGTATCACTAGCCAGGTCGCACTTGGAATGGTGGCCTCAATCCCCTATCAACGAGTTAAGTTTCCTACGATAGCTGGAGTCAACTGCGTGCAAAGTACAGCTCTATCATACCTTGATCATGTCCTTCGAATGAGAAAAAAGAGGGAGTTGGAGATCGAAACTGCTGAAGAATACTTGAAGATGTCAAAGTCTGTCACCACAACTTCTCGACTATCTACGATCACCTGCGTGGAAGAGGCGACCTATCACTCATATGACGAGGTCATGACTTAGTCGACACGTCCCTCCCAAATCAACATGGTCGATTCAGATGCATTTATGGTCGACCAAGTCTTCATAGGCGAGCTATGCCTCCAGATCGACAATAAGTCGGGGACCACCACCAGTGAGATCGCAGCTGAGCTAGATGACATGATCGTTGAAGAAGCTCCACACTTGGGTGCCTAGGAAAGATAAAGGGTTCAAGAGATCATTATCGAGACCCTACAATTTAGAGATGGTCCGGAGCTAGAAGCTGTGGACGAGCTGGAAGCAGTGATAACAAATCCTTCCTATCCCGAGCAAAAAATTCAGATTGATAAGCAGTTGTCAGCTGAGGAAAGAATAGAGATCGTTGAGCTGCTGAAGGAGAGCAATGATGTCTTTGCTTGGCGAGTAGAGGACATGAAAGGGATAAAGGAAGAGGTCGCTGTTCACAGGTTGGAAGTCAACTCGACCATGAAGTACAAAGCACAGAAACTGAGAAGCTTCGCTCGTGACAAAGAGGAGGCGATAAAACTTGAGGTACAAAAACTTTTGAGTGCAGGTATCATCAAGGAATCTACTTATACCACTGTAAGTACCCAAATCCGGATCGTCCAAATCCGTCAGAAAGTTAACCGAAATCCGTTAACTGGCCCGCTCCAGGTTAACCGGAACTCGTTAAACTCCCCGTTGCTGTGCCAACGAGACGTCCCGGATCGCCCCGTGCATCCCGACGTCGAACCGTACTTAACACGTGTCATCTCACGTAAAAGTATGGCTTTCCCTGAAAAACGCATTTTCCGGCACTTTTCGGGGGCATTTCGGACATTTTCCGGACTGTTATTTTAAAAAACGGACAAAACCGGGATCGGGGAACGAATTCCCATAAGGCTGGTGACTCAGAGGACACTTGGCACGCATGCCACCTCCCTCTAGTCACCCTTCAATCAAATTCAAAGGGAAAAGACCAAAATACCCCTGATTTGCAAGCCTAGTCCCACGACTCCCTGCGCACTTTTCCCGAAATTGCCAAAGAAGTCCCCGCATTTCCAAAATACCCAAAAACCCCCTGGATTCAGTCCAAGTCCGTCCGGACTCCTACTGCAATTTTCACCCTATAAATAGAAGTTGCTGTCAAAGGCAAAGGGAGACCAAAATCACTCCAAAAATTCACCACCCCCTCGGCCCAACTGATTTTCACCCCTTCCGAGCTTCCGTTCTGTCTCGATTCGCGTGAAACCTTCGTATTTCGATCAAATACGCACCCTACTACTTCGAAACAACCTTTCGAATCACTTTCCGTGTCCCGTACACACCTCCCGAGCCAAAGGAGTCGACCCTAGCCATAGGTATAACTCCCTCTCTCTAAATCTCTCGTTCCGTCTCCTTACGCGCCGCCGCTACAACCGTTTCGAACGTCGTTATCGAAATGTAGACGCCTCCGTCTAACGGGGTCCGATACGTTTTAGCCCCTCGATCCTCTTCTCTTTCCGTAAGAGAAGTAATCACGGGTTAAAACGGCGTTCCGACCCCGTTCCGTTTACTTTTATTGTCATTTATCAATTCTGGATCGATCGATCCGTTGATCGTTACTTAATTTTCGTCATTTACAAATCCGAGCCGTTTGGCCTCGTTGATCGTCATTTACAATTCCGAGTCGATTGGCCTCGTCGATCGTCATTTACGATTCCGGATCGTTTGATTCCGTTGACACTGCTTTAAATATCATCATTTACAAGTCCGACCCGTTTGGATCGTGATAGTATTTACTTTTCAAAGTCCGAGTCGCAACCCGATTCGTTGATCGCATATCATTTAATACGCATTTTTCCCGTAAAAAATCGTTAACAATGTAATGCCCGGTTCAAAACCGGAGTTCGTCCGTCGAACTCTCTTTCAAAACACGCGAAATGACGTTCGGCCTCCGAATGCTCGTCTTCAAACTAAAAGCCGCCATTTGACACTTAAAATCATTTAATACGCATTTTTCCCGTAAAAATCGTTAACAATGACATTCTCGGTTCAAAAAACCGGAGTTCGACTTCCGAACTCCCTTTCAACTCAAAATCGACGTTTGCCACGCAAACGCTCATTTCAACTTAAAATCGACGTTTGCCACGCAAACGCTCATTTCAAACTCAAAACCGACGTTTGTCATTCAAACGCTCATCTTTTCAAAAGTCACCTAATCAACGTTTGTCATTCAAACCACGATTAAGCTTGTCATTCAAGCCCCCATTTCAAAACACACACACACACACGATTTCGAGAAAGGTAGAAAGACTCGTCATGCGAGGCGTTTCGGGCGATCTCGTAATACTCTACCCGAAACGTAACTTGACCTCCGAACCTAACAATCTCTGGTACTAAAAGCTTTTTACTCGTTTTTGCTACCAATAAAAATGATCCCCTTTTTCAAAGCCTTTTCCTAAGTTTTTGCTACCAATAAAAACGACACCATTTTCTAAAGCCATTTCTCAACGTTTGGGCTCAAAATACAAAAACCGCGTGGCGACTCCTCATTTTTCCTTCCCATGAAGCGAGGTCTCAGACACCAACCCCTCCGCGAAAGACAACCGCGTTTCGCGCCCGCGCGAAATCCCGGGTAATTTCAGTTGGCGACTCCGCTGGGGAAAAGATATTTTTTTTCAAAACTGCCAATGTTTTCTAAAAAGCCTTCCGTGGGTCAAACTTTCGTTTACCCTTCCTCGTTTTCGTGTGCGTGTGTTACTTTAAACCTCGAGCGGTTTTTGTTTCGAAAGGCATTACATTGTCAACTTTTCAAAATCTTACCATGTTTGTGCATCCCCATTCATGCTTGATTTTCATTGCTGTCTTTTGAACTGTGCATCATAAATTCTTTGAGACACATTCTGAAAAAAAATCTCTATTTTACTCGGAAAAAAAGAATTTTAGTGACCGCACACTACGCGCACTTGCTGCCTCTGAACACCGCACTTCACGTGCACTTGCTGCCTCGGTACACTGCACACTACAACCCCTAACCCGGGATGGCCTTATCAGTTGCACTCCGATTGGTCCGCGTACACCTTTCGGGGGCGCACGGGGTCGTCCCAAACATCCCATCCTAGCCCGTGTAAGCCATGCACTCTTTGTGTCACACTTTGTCCAAGACCCCGGTTGGTTTTTGGCTTAGCTCGTGTCATAAAGCCTAAGTGTATGTTTTTCACGCCGGGCCCCCGCTCCGAGTCAAGCTCGAGAGTTTGAGACCGAAGGTCGTTCCCGACCCGAAGTCTTGAGCTTTTCAGCCTTGACTTTGACGCGGAGCTCTGCCGAAAAATATACCCGAAGGTTCAATGTGACGCCGTGTCACCAAACCTCGCCGTATGTATCGTGCCAGCCACAACTTGGCCAACGCTAAAAAGCTAAGGTCTCTCGCACAAGCGAGTCAAGAGAGGTCATGCCCAAATTTTGGCACGATCCCCGCCTTAACTTAAGGACGTTGACTTCGACCGTGGCCCGTACGTCACACACGTTGAAAGTCTGCGTGATCAGCTAGCCTTAAGTTCACTTTTTCCTTTGTCGGTGGAACTCGCTTGCCTTATCGACCTCGCTCGGGATAGTCCGTCCCGAGAAAGATGATCTACAATGGAAACGAGGGGCTTATAAGCGTAGTGACGAGATCCACCGATTAGAGCTCTAGGATTAGTTGCGAAAAGAAGACTCGCTCTTTTCCAACCGATTAGGACTACGAGAAAACGCGCTTTAAGTAAACATTAATCGGTAATCGCACATTGCACAAGCCCGAAAACCTTGAGCCAAATACCCTTTTCCGAAGCCTAAACCCTTCCTTTCGTTCCTGCAAATGAGCGTAAAGTGGTTCAGATTTCCGGTCGCCGCCTTGCCAGATTACCGTAACGGCAACGTCGACAGGTTCTTCGGTTCCCTCGCCTCCTCACCGTAATTTCCGACATGTCTAGCTCACCGAGAAATCGTGACGGGGAAGGACCCCGCCGCCAGAATGTATATGACATTGGAAGAAGCCATCCAAGCTTGTGAGGTTCACAAGAGGCGTAAAGAAGATCGCCAGAATTTCGTGGTACGCCTTCGAATGAGCGTGGCATAGCACCTATCCCCGCCGACGGTACTTTTGTCCCGGTCGAGGATGACGATTCCCCGAAACCAGCTTCACCAAACCTTCAATCAGTTCCTCCCCGCCAACTTACGGGATGCCTTCCAACCAAGGAAACAACCGACCTAGGCTCCATGTTGCCACCTCTCGTGGCAACCCCGCCATTTTTGGTCGCCCAAAGTGCTACTCCTATCACTCAATACCACCACCGCCGACCTGACCATCTCAGGATGCCAATATCCCTCAATACCCTCCCTGGTTCATCCCGTTGCCTATACACGAATCCCTAAACAACAGGGACAAACCCCGATACAGTTCAGAAAAGGCCTCCATATATCCACATATATCAAGCCTTCCAACTCCAATCACTACCGCTCACGTGGTAGCACCCGGCGCTGAGCCTCACAGTCCACCACTGGACCCAACCTTAGCCTGGATGGTCGAGCAAATGAAAGACCTCGAAAGCCACCATGAGCAGCTCAAAGCAGAAACGCTCAAATCTACGCATCCGGAATGGTCACGCCTCTCCCCGCCAAGTTCGTAATGCCTGAGATGGACCGATTCAACGGAACCGAATGTCCTCAAACGCACGTCGACACCTACGTTCTCGGCATGAGAGCAAAAGGAGCAACCCTCCAAAGCAAATGGCCGACCACTTCCAAAGATACGCTTAAAAGTTCGGCGTTACGATGGTTTCGAGGGTCAAGCCTACGGATCGCCACACTGGGAACAGTTAGTAACATCTTCCCGGAACGGCATGCATCCAACTTAGAGTGGGAAACAAGTCGTGAGGACTTAATCACCACCGAGCGTAAAGCGGATGAAAGTGTTGGGGAATTCTACAAGAGGTGGAGCCGGAAACTCTCCGAGATCACGGAGCCACTCTCCAAAGACGAACAGATGCGGATCTTCAAGTCCCGCTAAGACCGTCCATCGAACTCTCATCGGGCCACAATTTCTTCCTGCATCTCCGGCCATGGTCAATGCCGGCTCACAGCTCGAGAAGGATCTCAAGGAAAAGTTGGCTACCGCACGCCCATACGTATACCGCTCGCCAGCTTGCATTCAATCCCGCACCGGTCCCTAAGAAAGGGAAAGATACGTCCGTCAACTACGTCCATCGTGACAACAATCGGGTAACGAAACCCAGCCCCACAAAGCAACAATTCTACTCGGTACTGCCGTACACTTCGACAAGTTGGACATGCCACCGAGCAAGATCTTTGGAAGGGTTAATCAAGGAGGGTCTCCTTAAGCCCGCTTGCCAATTACAAACCCAAAATTCCCGTAGCCAATGCGGACAAGAGCAAATCTTGCGCCTTCCATCGATCGTGGCCATACCACCGACAATTGTTTGGGGTTACGATACGAAATCCGTAACTTGATAGAAGAAGGCAAGTTGGAGCGCCCCGTGGCCCAATACGCCGGAAACCCTTTTCCGAACAATAACGACGTGAATTCCATTGAGTGGGTGCCCAAGAAGAGTGCCACGTAACCGGTTTCTCCGCCTCTTTCACCGGATCCTCCTCTAATGTCCACATCGGCTACGATGTTTGTGGATCGCTTTCGCCGCCCGGAGTACGAGTCCCGAGAAACCGTCCGAGCAATCCTCCGAGAAAACAAAAGAAGAAATCCTCTCAACAAAGAATCGAGAGAAAGATACGAAGCCGGGGATACCAAAGTGTAGGTACACTGGGAGAACCCTCCGGAGGTTCGACTACTACGCACCGTACTCCAGCCTACCCTTTGCCTCCGCACCATGCAGCTTTAGAGCGAGACATGGTGGGAAAGCCGAAAAGTCCCGTGAAACCGAGTCAGACTCGGGACATCGGAATACCTCGCATCTTGGTAATCTTATCGCGCCGAAGCCTAACCCCCGCGGATCAGCCCAAGATTCAATTTGTCCAGCCTTCCGAGCTCGAACCGCAAAGGAAGATCAAGGTCGCCTGGCAATCGCACTCGATCAATGTGCTAACCAAGGGCGGCAACCGCCACATGCAGCCTCAACACACTCCTGAGGTTCCAGCAAAGGCTTTACCTCGCAAGAGGAAGACAGGAAACGGATGGCTGGATGACTCTCCTTCTACGGATAGAGACGAGATCTACGACTCCCGTTTGTATGGCAGTATGATCACGTTCTGTGACGAAGACCTACCGAGAGATGCCTCGGGGCACAACGAAGCTGTAACGACCCTAACCCTAGGCACCAATTTAACATCATATTGTGTACTTTTAAAATTTTTGTTAATATTATGTGATCATTTTTATATCTTTGATTTTATATTAGGATGAGATAATTGAGAAAATTAAATAAAATCCATGGGGAAAATATACTAATTAACAATAAATAAAATGTGAGTAGTTAGACTTTAGTTTGTGTAGGGGAAAGAAATAATTGTGGAAAGATTTTAAAAGTGTGGTATGGGGGACCATACCACTATCTTGACTTTTCCCCAAATTCCCCCCCCCCCCCTAGCCGCCCCCCCCCTCTCCCCTTTTACCACTTTTATACTTCATCTTTCTTCTTCTTCTTCTTCATTTTATTTTCTCTACAAAACTCCATGGAACTTCCCTCCTTGAAAGCCTTCCTTCCTAAGCTTATAGAGAGATCAATCCTTCACCAATTTTAGATTTAAGAGTACTTTTGGAATCGGGAGACCAAGAGGAGTTCATCAAGCTAAAGAAATCCATGATCCATCTCCCATTTTAAAGGTGAGTTATTATGACCCTTCTCTTCTCTAATTGTTCATGAGATAACTATTGTTGTTATTGTTGTTAAAATGCTCATAGGATGCTTTGGTAACTCTCTTGGAGGGAAGGAATTGATTTAGATCATAAGAAAATGTGGGTGTTCTTGGAAGTGTTAAATAATGAAAGAAATGGAAGGAACTAGTTTAGAATGGTTGGAATCCTCTTTGAAGTTAAGAAATGGGTAAATAACATAGTATGATATTATTGTTAATGGAAGTAAATTTGGAAGTATAAGAAATGGGTGGAGTTAGATTTAGAATGTTAAATCTTGAAAATGGTAGTAAAGTGGGTGGAAAATCAAGTGGTAATAAATCTAGGTTTAGATCACTTTGAGTTTAAATGAAATAAAATGAGGCTCTTGTTCTTAGAAGTTGATTTAGAATGAAAGAAATGGGTCAAGTTAATTATAGAGGATTTACTTGAAATGAGTTGATAAAATGAGTTGGAAATCTTGTGGAAAGTAATCTAGAAGTATGTTATTTTGGTTTAAAGGGTTTAGAATGAGTTTGTAAAATTAGGAAATTCTTTGGGTGATTATGAAAGTTAGGAAGATGTAAAAAGGAAAAGAAGAACCTAAGTAAACAAGGGTTTGGAAATGGAGTTGGCCGGGATCGAGGTCTTGGGAGGTAGCCCAAGTGGTGATGAGCGGCCGCCCATCTTGGCAGAAGTTAGGTTGCCTAGAAATCTCTCTTGGGCGGTCGCCCAAAGGGTTATGGGCGGTCGACCATGTGGGCAGAATTGGCGTAGTTCCCCGTTTCGCTGAATTTTCACTAGTAACCTCCTAGCACAATCCTTAACCAAAATAAAGTTTGGAACCTAATCTTTTCGGATATGAATTAATCCTTTTAACCTAAGTTATACTTAGAGAAATTGTATCACTTAATGGCACCTTAATTGGGTTTAAATGGAAATATGGAAGCACTCTATCTTCGACTTAGAAATCATTTGACAGTTTATTAAAGGTGACTCCAACTTGGTAGAGTTAACTTGGATCCTTATGGAGATCATATATTGTCGTATAATGACTAAGTAAGATAGGTTGATGATATCTCATTATCTTACTTGAGTACCTATTCATGGATTGGGTTATGCTTAGTGTATTACATAAATGCTGCACTCTGATTATTGTTGAACATGAGTATATTTTACCATGTGGCTATATTGCTTATTTATGCATAGTGTGTTAAAGAAATATTGCACTATGATGTTGATTGAGCATGAGTATATTTTACCATGTTGCTATGTTGTTTATCCCCTTTGTGGATTTATTCAAGTATCTATTATGTGCTTGATAATGTGTGAGTCAGCTGACATTTGGGGGTATAACATAATACGATCAATTATGGAAGTGTGACCTAATGTGATCGGATTATGTTATATTCGTGGCCGTCCCTCCCCGTGGCCACAGGATGGGGTATAGCATCTCGTATTGAGCCAAAAGCCTTACAGTAGTTGCTACCGTCTTATTTGGTTCCCCGAAAAACGGGTCTTATAAGACGTGAGTATTGCTTAAGCAAATCACCGTAAGATTGGAGTATTATTATACCCAATGTTGTACGACTACTGTTCGACGGGAAAAGGTAAACCAAGGTAACGTAAGGTGTTTGCGCTTTTTCCAACGTGTTATGTGCAACTTGTTATGTGTTGCATCTTATATGGCATATTCTTTGCATTCATAATAGCTTGCCGAGATTTATTCTCACCCCTCTCCCTTTTACCGTTTTAGATTCCGAGACAGTGGACCGACCAAGTAAGGGCGATGAGGAGTTTGGAGGTTATATTTTGGGATTTGTCGGGTTGATTAGATTGGTATGGAAAGTGTACGTTGGTATAAATCATTTACGGAAATTGTATTATTAAATCTTCATTTATTGTTATAACCGATGCCTTTTGTAACTAAACAAGCCAGATTTCTTTCTAAGTTAGTCAACTATTTCTCCATTGTGAAAAGGTGTAGACTTATTTTGAAAATGGTTATAATACTTATATTTACTTTGAAAGTTTAAATAAAGATTTTAAAAGTTTTTGATATTTGGGTTAGTTTGAGGATGCTCCACTTGGGACACGTGTAGGTTCCGGTCGGGGTCCTCACACTGGTATCGAGCTCTGTTAGAGTTCTCGGGTAGAGTCTAGCTGAGTGAGAGTGTGCGATAACTTACGTCGAGAGTTTAATGCAGGAATTTGTTCAAAGACAGAAAATGATATTGACCAACCAAGGAATCAAGGAAATGTGAGTCTTGGAAAGATAGATTTCCCCACCATCATTTGAGGTATTTTACCCGTCTCAGAATTAGGGTTCATACTTTTATAAATCCTCGTACATTCGTTCTCATGTGGCATTACATTTCATCTTTAATTGCATAATTGGCCTAAAAGTTGCCTTATGTGCTGGAGGTTCTACTCCTATGGGAGAGTACCTCGAATCATTCTTGTTTATCGTGGTAGTTGTGAAGTATCCATATGTGGGCATGTATTGCCGTTGGATTTGGTCGAGTTACCAATCCGAGAATTATTGATTATATTGACCTGAATTATTTGAGTAGTTGTGGTGTTTGGGGAGGACTGTCGCAAGAAGCGAGTCTCCTTATCTATGTTTGACTTGCCTCCATGTGTGGTTGAGGCGGATAAGTCATTATTTGCTATTATGTCATATATGCGTAAATGTCGAAAGTATGGCCTAAGGAATGTGAAGGTTATTTGGATTGTGTGCTATATTTGATTTAAAATACACTTGAATTATCTCGTATACCTAGTAAATGAATTGGTAAACTCTTAGTTGAGGTTAGGTATATGGCCTAATTAAGAGTGGGTTATGGTTGTGTAACCCGCTGAGTATTTATACATTGGTGTCTCAAAGGGGAGACTAGATATATGAGACTAGTATTGAAAGTGATAGTCTAAGTGGGATTATATGAGTTATAAAATATCGCGAGTAAGAGATCTTATGGAACTAATATATCTTTGCCTTATGTGCTATAAGTTTATTCTCTAAGGAGAGAATGATTGAATTCTTGCTACTAATTTGAATAGGAAATCTGATATTCTTGTAAGTGATATCACCCTATAAGTTGATTAGGTGGTGCTTTTCAAGTGAGGTTCAAAAACGGGTTTGCATCGTATCATACCAGTATATTGAAGCTTTGAGTTGATATAAGGTACTATTTTAGTATTCGGATTCCTAGATAGAGGACACTAATTGGGATGACAGAATTGATGATTCATTTTGGGAAAATTATTTGGTAAAGAAGATAATGAGCGTAGTGAATCTCCATAAGGGTAAATTGTTACTATATTTAGAAAAGATGATACTTGGTGGTTAATTATAAGGTTATTGAGATCTTAAATAGGTAACTGTGAAGAATAAGTATTCGTTAGCACTTGTTGACGATTTGTATGACTGATTTTAGAAACTAGTAGGATACTCAATGGTTATTAGTTGAATTTTTCGGAGTGTTACAATTACAGTGAGAATTTGCTTTAAGGATATACTTAAGACAACATTTATATATAGTATGACCGTTTTGATTTGTGGATTGTGTACTAGTTATGGAGAGGTAAATAAGGTAAATGCGAAGAAGTATAATAGATACAGTTATTGGTGACTTAAAGGATCAACTTTAAATTGGTAATATATGTATATGGTTCGTTTGAGAATTGATTATCATTAGTTGAGAAAATGAGGATGAATCTTATTGGAAGACAGATACTTTAGGATGATTATATACTATAGGTCGACTTAGTTACGTGAATCATATGAGGGATTAGTGTGATGCTTGAAAGATATTGACGTTATACGGATTTTGAGTTTGTTGATGGTTATTGAGAGTTAAGTTAGATTATACCGTAATGTTTAATTGAAATTTGGGAATGATTGATCTATGAGAGTTCCAATTATATTTTCTTATTTAGAAATTATGGTATTTGATTGGGAACTAGATGTTTACAAAATGTTGTTGCTAAGTACAATACCAAGATCAAAGGTAGGGAATAGATGACTCAAATTAAGTAATGGCGTTGAATATTCAACTTGAAGAATTCTTGAAGTGAGGATGCTTTGCCAAGTTTATAATCTTAATAAATGTTTAGTGTTATTTATCAAAGATAGTAATAAGAATTACGAGACCGTGTTTTCTTATAAGGAATTCAACTAAGTAAAAATATTATGAGTGGTGGCTACACTATAATTAGAAGTCAAACAAAAATATTATGTTAGAATTGTTTTAAATGTGCTTTAAAACTTTGGGTTGTATATCGAACTTCGGTATGAGCAATTGTGCCCTTCGGGTAGTTGATTTAATAAGGTCGCAAACCGTTTTTGTGTAAATTAAAATCATGAGTAATTTGACTATCTACCGCCGGTATGGGACGGTTGTAGATAATTAAATCACTCGAGGTATTTTTGTTAGCTTATCAATCCTTTGAAATTTCTGAGTGGGTTAGTTAATTAAACCGGTATGGGCCGGTTTTAAATAAGTAAACCATTCGGGTCTCTTTGGATCTCTTCTTATATTATCATTTGAAATTCGAAAAATGTTGTAAATTTTCGAAAGACATGTTACTTTAAAGTTATAGTTCGTACGAAGCAAGTAGAAAAGCAACCTAGTTCCCTATAGTGATTAATTGTATTAAAAGTTTTGATCCGAGAAATAATTGATAAATTGTGGAGTTATTAATGTGGAAGTCGCAGAGACTCGGTTTTTGTTTTGGAGTTGGATCGGCTCGTTGTGGGCGGCCAACCATTCAATTTGAATATTGATTTGTCACTAGTCCTGAACATGATTGGAACATTGAATGGTGATAATAGAATGTTGACATTAGAAGATTTATTAAAATACTTAGAGTTCTAGGATTGAACTTAAGAGTATTAAAACGATGGGTTTGTGATTGGGTTACCTTGGAAGTAAAAAGGAGTATGTTGTTTTGTTTATAGAAAGTTGATTTTATTTTCTACTCATTGTATATGTTTATAAGTGATGCAATTCTTTGATCAAGTCCTCATATATGTTAGGGGATCGTTTAGTTGTATAAACCCCTAGTATTAAATGGATTGGATAGACATCATTTGGGAAGGTCCTTTTGGAATGTAGGAATGTTATTGAGTTTAACCTTGTGAAAATTGAGGAATCATTACGTATTGTTGAGGATATGCTACGGGCATGTACAATGGATTGTGGTAGTCGATAGGTCGTATGATTACCAAAGTGGTCGGGATGCGTATGATAGCAGTTATTATTCTAACTTTGAGATAAAACCGTATGAGGCGTTGTTAGGGAAGAAAATATCGATCTCTAATTTGTTGGGTTGAGGTTAGAGAAGCAAGGCCTAAGGTAGATTGGCGCCAAAATTTGTTAATCCATTTGAAGTTTTAGAAAGGGTTGGTGATTTGGCTTATAGACTGACTTGGAGCAAATTGTAGAGTAATTGAAGTTTTAAATTTAATATCGTAACGTATTTGGTGACATAAGTTGTAATACTTTTATTTATTTATATTTTCATTGAGATCGTGAAAATTCGGGTTAGTGATATTTGTATAGTATGCTTGGGTCGTTGAGTGGTAATATCATATTATTAAGGGAATTAAAATTTTTTTTTGGGAAGAATCACAACATTGAAGGACCGTTTGGGAATTGAAGTCCGAGGTATACATGTAAACAAGGCGGGTTGATCGGATTAGGTAAGTGACCAAATTCGGGACGAATTTTCTTTAAGGGGGAGTGAGTGTAACGACCCTAACCCTAGGCACCAATTTAACATCATATTGTGTACTTTTAAAATTTTTGTTAATATTATGTGATCATTTTTATATCTTTGATTTTATATTAGGATGAGATAATTGAGAAAATTAAATAAAATCCATGGGGAAAATATACTAATTAACAATAAATAAAATGTGAGTAGTTAGACTTTAGTTTGTGTAGGGGAAAGAAATAATTGTGGAAAGATTTTAAAAGTGTGGTATGGGGGACCATACCACTATCTTGACTTTTCCCCAAATTCCCCCCCCCCCACCTAGCCGGCCCCCCCTCTCCCCTTTTACCACTTTTATACTTCATCTTTCTTCTTCTTCTTCTTCATTTTATTTTCTCTACAAAACTCCATGGAACTTCCCTCCTTGAAAGCCTTCCTTCCTAAGCTTATAGAGAGATCAATCCTTCACCAATTTTAGATTTAAGAGTACTTTTGGAATCGGGAGACCAAGAGGAGTTCATCAAGCTAAAGAAATCCATGATCCATCTCCCATTTTAAAGGTGAGTTATTATGACCCTTCTCTTCTCTAATTGTTCATGAGATAACTATTGTTGTTATTGTTGTTAAAATGCTCATAGGATGCTTTGGTAACTCTCTTGGAGGGAAGGAATTGATTTAGATCATAAGGAAATGTGGGTGTTCTTGGAAGTGTTAAATAATGAAAGAAATGGAAGGAACTAGTTTAGAATGGTTGGAATCCTCTTTGAAGTTAAGAAATGGGTAAATAACATAGTATGATATTATTGTTAATGGAAGTAAATTTGAAAGTATAAGAAATGGGTGGAGTTAGATTTAGAATGTTAAATCTTGAAAATGGTAGTAAAGTGGGTGGAAAATCAAGTGGTAATAAATCTAGGTTTAGATCACTTTGAGTTTAAATGAAATAAAATGAGGCTCTTGTTCTTAGAAGTTGATTTAGAATGAAAGAAATGGGTTGGGTTAATTATAGAGGATTTACTTGAAATGAGTTGATAAAATGAGTTGGAAATCTTGTGGAAAGTAATCTAGAAGTATGTTATTTTGGTTTAAAGGGTTTAGAATGAGTTTGTAAAATTAGGAAATTCTTTGGGTGATTATGAAAGTTAGGAAGATGTAAAAAGGAAAAGAAGAACCTAAGTAAACAAGGGTTTGGAAATGGAGTTGGCTGGACTGAGGGTCTTGGGCGGTCGCCAAAGTGGTGATGAGCGGCGCCCCATCTTGCAGAAGTTAGGTTGCCTAGAAATCTCTCTTGGGCGGTCGCCCAAAGGGTTATGGGCGGTCGCCCATGTGGGCAGAATTGGCTTAGTTCCCTGTTTATTTGAATTTTCACTAGTAACCTCCTAGCACAATCCTTAACCAAAATAAAGTTTGGAACCTAATCTTTTCGGATATGAATTAATCCTTTTAACCTAAGTTATACTTAGAGAAATTGTATCACTTAATGGCACCTTAATTGGGTTTAAATGGAAATATGGAAGCATTCTATCTTCGACTTAGAAATCATTTGACAGTTTATTAAAGGTGACTCCAACTTGGTAGAGTTAACTTGGATCCTTATGGAGATCATATATTGTCGTATAATGACTAAGTAAGATAGGTTGATGATATCTCATTATCTTACTTGAGTACCTATTCATGGATTGGGTTATGCTTAGTGTATTACATAAATGCTGCACTCTGATTATTGTTGAACATGAGTATATTTTACCATGTGGCTATATTGCTTATTTATGCATAGTGTGTTAAAGAAATATTGCACTATGATGTTGATTGAGCATGAGTATATTTTACCATGTTGCTATGTTGTTTATCCCCTTTGTGGATTTATTCAAGTATCTATTATGTGCTTGATAATGTGTGAGTCAGCTGACATTTGGGGGTATAACATAATACGATCAATTATGGAAGTGTGACCTAATGTGATCGGATTATGTTATATGCGTGGCCGTCCTCCTGTGGCACAGGATGGGGTATAGCATCTGTATTGAGCCAAAAGCCTTACAGTAGTTGCTCTTGTCTTATTTGGTTCCACGAAAAACGGGTCTTATAAGACGTGAGTATTGCTTAAGCGGCTCCGTAAGATTGGAGTATTATTATACCCAATGTTGTACGACTCTTTGTTCGTACGGGAAAAGGTAAACCAAGGTAACGTAAGGTGTTTACGCTTTTTCCAACGTGTTATGTGCAAATTGTTATGTGTTGCATCTTATATGGCATATTCTTGCATTCATAATAGCTTCTTTGAGATTTATTCTCACCCTCTCCCTTTCTTGTTTTAGATTCCGAGACAGTGGACCGACCCAGTAAGGGCGGTGAGGAGTTTGGAGGTTATATTTTGGGATTTGTCGGGTTGATTAGATTGGTATGGAAAGTGTACGTTGGTATAAATCATTTACGGAAATTGTATTATTAAATCTTCATTTATTGTTATAACCGATGCCTTTTTGTAACTAAACAGTTTCGTACTTTCTAAGTTAGTCAACTATTTCTCCATTGTGAAAAGGTGTAGACTTATTTTGAAAATGGTTATAATACTTATATTTACTTTGAAAGTTTAAATAAAGATTTTAAAAGTTTTTGATATTTGGGTTAGTTTGAGGATGCTCCAGCTTGGGACACGTGTAGGTTCCGGGTCGGGGTCCTCACAGAAGCTCTGTACATCACTCTCAAACTCAACACCATATCACTCCCCGGAGTATTGGTAGATAACGGGTCAGCCGTTAATGTCCTCCCTCTCAGCATGATGCGAGCTCTCCGCATCCATGAAATCCACCTGATTTCGTCAGCTCGGACTATCAAGGCCTACGACAACTCGTCTCGTCCCATCCTGGGGACAGTGACTCTGTAACTCTAGTTCGAAACCCAAATGGTGCCAGCAAAATTCCATGTGATGGACATTCCATCCGAGTTCACAGCTCTTTTGGGACGCCCTTGGCTACACCGCATGAAAGCCATAGCTTCCACTCTCCATCAGTGTGTTAAATTCATTTACCGGCAGGGAGATCTCGAAGTCATCCGAGGGGATAGTTTCCTCATGGGGAATGAAGCCGAGACAGAGCTGCAAGCGTGTCCGCACTCGTGCACCGGGTTACCTCCTTCGAATCAACCAAGGGACTACCGCGGCAAATCTCATCGAGAATCCCTCGTAGTCCTGAGATGCTAACTATGTAAACGTACTCGGCGGGCGGACCACAGGCGGTCCGATACATCAAGTTCAAGCTGTCGTTTCCAACATTTGGAGGCGGGTGGAAGGAAACGCCGAATATCGCCATGATACGGGCACATAAACCCCCTGTCTCTGCTCAGAGATTCGTCAGCATTCTCCAAACCCATTCTCTGGCCCTGCCAGGCGAAGAGATTTTTGTGATAAAGGTCAACAAGCACCGCCATTCTCGTGATGAATGCATGGAAGTCGTATGGGATGTCCTCCACGAGGAACTACCCGCTGCACCCCTCTTCTCCAACGAAGAGCATGATGTTTTCCTAGTTGCTCCAGCAACGCAACCGGACGCAATACGTCCCTACACACGGATTGAGCGATCGAGATGACGATGAATCTGGACTCTCCGAGTCGAGGACGCGCGGACCCGCAAGCGAATCTCTGCATTCACATGCTCGGTTTTGAGGACGGAACTCCTTCCGATCGGGTCACCTACGACCAAGGCTCCAATACCATGGAAATTGTCAAGCTCAACGTCCAAGATGCACGGCTATCCGACAATTGGAGAGTTCTTGGTTGACACGACGAAGAATCCCTGCGATCAAGTGGCGACGGCGACTTCGTCAACATCATCTATTCCGAGATATCCCGATGATACCAAGGATCCGGTCCTTATCGTCGGATTCTGCAACACCAAGGTCACCCTCGGCATTGCCTGCTCATGGTAAACGAGGCTTTGGCCAAGCGAGCTCGAGCTCATCACTACTTCCGAGTACCGGCCCGGTGTGCAACCGGCCCGTGCCGTCCGTCAAGCTTATACCCTCAAGCACCGCCAAGGCCAAGGGCAACGAAGGAGACCAAGCTCCTCACCCTGCTACAAGTCGAGATCAACCTCGGGAACGCTTCCGCGGCCACCCCGAAAACATACGTGAAAGTCTTCCCGCAAGGCGAAGTCGGCTTCCGACATGGGAAATGACCACCTCGGCATCAACATGCTCCAGTTTGATTCTACTCCCGGCCGTCACGGCCCGGATTCGAGACATCCCGCCCGATCATTGCTAGCTTTGATAGACTTGGCGATCGAGCGAGATCACGAGACCGTCAACATTGCGAGAATTCAATACCCCCGTGGGGTCAATCAACGAGATATGGGCGAATTTCTTGGTAATCGAGATCAAGGAAGGCCGCATGGAATGTCGATCCGACTTCCTTCGTCAACGTAATCCAAGTGTTTCCGCCATTCGGCGATTTGAACGTAATCACGGTTACGGACACTAGCCGGACGATGCGCACCTACGGAGGCTGGCTTAGCTCTCGCAAGGAAAGCCCTCATGGAACTAGCCGCTCAAGAAAGTCGTCTTTGGGACGAAGATCAAGCTCGAAAGACCTACGGGGACCAAGCCCTTAAAGTGTCACGGGTAGCTTCGGACGAGGAAAGCTAGAGGCCACTCTAGACCGGTTCGACCTCAAGAGCTTTGCTCACGGCAACTTCCTCGACTACCGTCTGTTCTCATCCAACCCTCTGCCAGGCAAGGGTGGTCAACGGTCCCGATGACCTAGGAGATGGAACGACACAGCAGAACGAATCCCAGTGCTTACCTTCCCGGGGAAAGCAAGTTCTTTGTGAAAGCGACGATGAAGAAGATGAAACCATTCTCTTCCAAGCCGGGCATGAAGTCAACAAAACCGAACTCCCAAGGGTCCTGGGAGGATGGGAACGGATCATTTCCGTACTTAAATTGAAAGGCTAACTCAGGGAGGAAGGTCTATTTAAAAACAGGAGGAGGATGGAAATTCGTCTCGAGCAACTACTCAGGGAAATTCCACAGTCTACGGCATTCGTTTACAGAGACGATCAACCGGGGCAGCAACCAGTCACATGGGCAGATGTTCGGGAAGCCGTGTACTCACCTTCCGACATACCCGCCACTCAGATAAAGAAGAGGAGAAAACTCTCCCCGATGGAGGTTTACCTAGACTGCCGCACGCAGTTCAAAGAAGCACCGGCTATTCTCACATGGGAAGAAACGCAGGCATTAACTCTCGACGCAGGTTCCGCTGCAAGAAGGTTGATCTGGGCTTAAAGCGGAGGAAAACTAGCAAATCACGAGTATTGCCAGACCCAACTCCAGAATGCCCTGAGTATGCTCAGCAAGAAGGAAAGGAACGCGATATACCGTGAAGAGATCAAGGAGACCGTTCGCTTAAGCCGAGAACTCTCCAACCTCCCCCGGAGGGTTAGCAACACAAGTTCGGTTCGAGGCAACCATTGTTGTGCACGACATTCGAACAAGCTGCGTCAAAGCGTAGGCTACCTCCCGCAGAGGCATCCAAGCCGGTATCCTGGGGACGAGAATCCGTCAAGCTGCCGAAGCTCGGGAATTCATCCACAATCAATGAGTTGAGGAAGACATATGGCCCTATGCTACGAGGAATCCTCCTCTAACTATGGCTCAACTCGGAGCGGCTGTTCGTAAGAAACCAAACCGATGTCGGCGTTTTAACCCGATCGGGTCAAATCCATGCATTACCACCTAAGGCCACCAAAAAGCCGACGGGCAGTGCAATCCGGCCCGGCCCGAAGACGCAAATTCCTTGAAAGAGGACCCGATCCTCACTCGGCTCAAGCGGACTCGGGCGAACATTTCCCTTTGGTCTCTGCTCACCTCCTCTTATCCTCACAAGCTCAAGCTAGAGGAAAGCCTGGCCGGTACCATGGTCCCCATGGACGTAACCCCAGATGAAGTCAAACAGATGATTGGCAACATCCACTATGGCAACATAATCACCTTCACAGATTTGGACCTTCCAAAATTTGGGGCTAATCACAACGAGCCGCTCTACATCACAGTCCAGCTGGACGAGCGTCGCCTTCCCCGCGTGTTGGTAGACGGAGGTTCCGGAATGAATGTCTTGCCTGCCAAGATGATGGACACCTTGACATCAAGCCCGCGGATCTTAAGCCTTGATCCACACCTTTGTCGAGGCCTATGACTCTACTTCCCGTACGAGTTCTCGGGGTTGCTACTCTCAATACGGTTCGGCAAGCGGGTGATCTCCACCGAATTCCAAGTGTTGGACATTCCAATCACTTTCACAGCCATCTGGGCGTCCACTGGCTGCATCAAATCAATGGCGTGGCATCCACCCTTCATCGGTGCCTTAAGTTCATGCAAGGCAACGAGCTAACCACGATCTACGGCGACAGCGTCACCACCAGGGGACCGGCACCAACGACATTCCGGTGTTGGAAATCAAGCATAATGATGACATGCCATTAACTGGATTCACTCACGGAGACCTCCAAGATCCAAATATGCAACGTGGACCTTCCACTGTCTCACGATCGAGATTCCTCCCGCCATGAAGATGATGAAACTCATGAACTTCATCCCGGGGCTGGGGCTCGGCAAAAGGCTACAAGGCCAACACCAAGTTATTGAAGTCGAGGACCACACCACGGTCCGGGGGCTTGGCTACGTGCCAACACCGGTGACATCAAGGAAGACAAAAGGCTCGCCCGCACCAAGGCGGCGGCCCGCAAAGGGAACCTCAGACGGCACACCCAACCTCCGGCCTTACAACTTTGACCTCGCTCATTACTTCACCAAGGGAACCGGCGGGCGAGGGACCGACGGGGGACCGAGCAACCGAAGCGAGAGGCAGGGGACCGACAATGAAGCTGATGAAGATGAGAAAGAAGCGGGGATAGTCGGCACCAAGACTACGGGAAGAATGGAACAGCTAGCACGGGACCTCAAGCGTTTGAGAGGACTCAAAGCTAATCCGATAAGGGAGCGTTCCTCGACATCACAACTCTACCTGGACCAAGCTGCCACCACGGTCCGGCATGAGTACACATTCAAGGGAATCCCGAGACTTGGAGGAGCAACTCAAGGTACTCTCCATGGGAAGCAAATTGTTCGGATCAGCCGCAGAGGCCACATTCGAGACGGTAAGTCCAAAGCGAAGGAACCGGGAATTCATAGAAGACGCTCTCGGTGGACCGGCTCTACGAGTCTGTTTGAAGAAGTCATGGAGCTGCCCAACTTGATCGGCCCAGGGCTCAGACAACGGCATGATCGCCATGATAGGGACGGCGAAGCCAAGCCTCTCGATC
Source organism: Adenophora triphylla var. japonica (assembly GCA_022495995.1). Classification (NCBI taxonomy): domain Eukaryota; kingdom Viridiplantae; phylum Streptophyta; class Magnoliopsida; order Asterales; family Campanulaceae; genus Adenophora; species Adenophora triphylla. Next base: position 152,463 of record JAFEMH010002720.1, read on the forward strand.
CCCGCACCCTCATCAAGCATCCAGCAATGCCATCAAGAATTGGGTAACTTTCACCGGACCGAGGGCAAGCCGGGCGAAATGGAAGACAAGGGGGCCCGCACCCACATCTCCCTAAACCCGGTCTCAAACCCTTTGAGTCGGTCCTTGTCGAGTCCGATCCTGCGAGTCATCCAGCGGCCTTACGCGGAGGACTATAATGTTGTAGCCAATCATGTATTCCCGTTCTTGTTTAATGAAAAGTCGACCTTTCGGAGTATCCTCTCATTGCCACTTTAACAAGCGATAAGTTAACAAACAACTTAAAAGACGTTAATAATTCAATTGATAAAGAAGCGAGACACATTAAACGAACAATACATTAAAGAAGTTCTCAAGCGTGTAGTAGACCAAGAGGACAAACGGGCCCAAGCTGCCGAAGAGGTTATGACCAAAGTGAACCTAGGGTCTGTGCAAGAGCCTAAAGAGACACAAGTGGGCAGTTTCTTTGCCGATGCAGAGAAAGAAGCCCTGATAAATCTCCTCAGGGAGTATGTTGACGTGTTCGCCTGGTCATACCAGGACATGCCAGACTCGATCCCTCAATCGTGGAGCACGAGAATTCCCCTGGATCCCGAATCCAAGCACATCAAACGAAGGCTGCGCAAGATCAAGCCGAGTGGTCCTTGCAAGTTAAAGAAGAAATTGAGAAAATGCTCGAGTTGGTTTCATTCGGAGTGATTGAGTACCCGACTTGGCTCTCCAACATCGTGACGGTCACCAAGGCCAACGGAAAGGTCGGATCTTTGTGTGGATTTCCGGGATCTCAACAAGGCCAGCCCTAAGGATGATTTCTCACTGCCTAACATCGACATGCTGGTCAACACCACGGCAAATTTCGAAGTAAAGTCCTTCGTGGACGGGTTCGCTGGATACAACCAGATCAAAATGTTCGAGGAGGATCAAGCTAAGACTGCCTTCACCACTCTGTGGGGGACATACTGCTACACGGTCATGCCGTTCGGTCTAAAGAACGCTGGGGCTACTTACCAGCGGGCTGCAACAGCCTCTTCCGTGATATGATTCACAAAGAAATCGAAGTATATGTCGACGACATGATCATCCACTCAAGGGATCGGACATGCGGCACATGACGGATGCGAGGAAGTTCTTCAACGAGACTCGAAAACACTCCGTGAGGCTAAACCCGGCAAAGTGCACCTTCGGCGTCAGCGCGGCAAGGTGCTTGGGGTACATGGTTACGAAAAGAGGTATCGAAGCCGATCCCGAGGAAAATCAAGGCCATCATCGACATGAAGCCGCCTCAAACCACTGACAGTGAAGAGCTTCATGGGAAGACTTCGATACATCGGTCGCTTCATCAACCAGTTGACATCTCTCTGCGAGCCCATGTTCAAAGCGATGAAAAAGAATGCCGACATCAAATGGGACTCAGAGTGCCAAACGGCTTTTGAGAAAATCAAGACCTACTTGGTTAATCCCCCAATTTTGTGCCCGCCACATGAAGACAAGCCACTAATCACATGTATCGGACGATGAGACACGTCAATCGGAGCAATCGGCACAAGAACGAGAAAGATTCCAAGGTTGAGCATGCAATCTACTTCGTAAGCCGGAAGCTTCAAGGAAGTGAACTCGGCTACTCGGCATCGAGAGAAAACTTGTACCGCCTTGGTATGGGTAGTCGGGAAAGCGAAACACTACATGCGGTCGCATTCGGTGCTCATGGTCTCCAAAGTGGACCCCGTCAGATATCTCTTTGACAAGCCATCTCTGTCGATGCGACTAGCCAAGTGGTCATTCTTCTGGTGAGTTCGACATCAAGTACATGGTCGAAAATCAACAAAGGGCGAGTAATGGCGGATCGGTGGCCGACTTCCCAAGCAAATGAACCTAAGGGTCACGATCCGCAATTTCCGGACGACGGAATCTTTTCACTTGACGGCGCAAACCGTGCAGCAACTCTTCTTCGATGGGGCGGCCAACAAGAAGGGGAATGGTATTGGAATGCTCCTTGTCGATCCCAAGGGCGAGCATACTCCCATAGCCGTCAAGGTGAATTTTGAAGCAGCAACCAACAATGCGGCGAGAATCTGGCTTTGTGCGGCGAGTTTGGAAGCCGCCCTCGGCGCAACATCTCGGAAGTTTGGATGTATATGGAGACTCGGCATTGATCATCAATCAAGTATCCAACAAATGGAAGACGGTAGATTCGGCCTTGAAGTACCACGCGTACATGGAGGAGCTCATTGCTCGGTTCAAGGACATCTCTTTTCACTATTTGCCAAGAGAGACGGGAACCGCCGCGGAGCCACAGCAACCCTCGCCTCTCTTGTCGAAATTCCCGATGGGAAAGCGGTAAAACCCCTCGAGAATAGGCGGACGGGAAACACCCGCCTATTCTTTGTGAGATCGAAAAAGAAAAAAACGATCGACGAACCACAGTACAATCAGTTACCGGTACCTCCAAAGCGGAGAAGCTTCCTTCACAAATGAAGATGGAAAATACAAAGAAGGGATCAAAGCCAAAAACATGATGGCATTAAAACGTTCCGGCATCCCATTTCGTCGTGCAGGGGTATGTTATACAAGAAGCGCCACAGGGCCACTCCTTCGGTGTGTAAACAAAGAAAAAGCCGGCGAGCTAATGAGCGAAGTTCACAACGGAACTGCGGTCCGCACATGAACGCCCGAGCATTGACACGAGATCATTCTCCGTATGGGATACTATTGGATATCAATGGAAACAGGCGCATCCGGTTCGTCAGAAGGCTGCGACAAATGTCAGCGGTTCTCGACCTCAATCACATCCCTCCTCATGAACTCTATTGCATGACTACGCCATGGCCTTTCGCCACATGGGGAATCGACGTCATCGGCAAGATCACTCCTCCCGGGAGCAATGGTCACGAGTTCATTTTAGTCGCGATCGACTACTTCACCAAATGGGTAGAAGCCGGATCGTACAAGGTGCGAATTCTAAGAAGGTGGCCGAGTTCATCGAGAGAACATCATGTGCCGATACGGAGTGCCCAGCGAGATCATCTCCGACAATGGGACCCAGCTTTGAAGGAGATTGTGACCAACTGCGGCCCGAATTCGAGTCACACGTCACGGGTCTTCTCCTTACGGACCACAAACCAATAGTGCGGTAGAGGCGGCCAACAAGACTCTCGCCATGATAATCGGAAAGATGACCACCGGAGGTCGGGAGCGCCCGAAAAGCTACATCTAGCCCTGCAGGATACCGAACATCGGTCGAGAACCGCCACGGGGAGACTCCGTTCGCACTTACCTACGGAATGGAAGCGATGTTGCCCGTGGAATTGGAAATTCCATCCCTCAGAGTCCTCTTGGAAAATGGGATCAATGAAGTCGAATGGCTACGAGCCGTCACGACGAACTTGCTCTACTCGACGAGCGCGAGATTGAAAGCCATGGAACACGCTCGAGCCTACCGGAGCGGAATGGCACGAGCATTCGACAAGAAAGTCAAGATCCGAGACATCGAGAGAAGGCGACTTGGTGCTAAAGGAAAAGCCTCCTACGCGAGACCAATCCCCTCGGAAAGTGGGAGCCTACTGGATAGGACCGTTCGTGGTACAAAGAATCTTCTCCGGAGGAGCCATGAAACTAGCGGACTTGGACGGAAACCCTTTCGTTAACCCGTGAACGGAAGCAAGCTCCGCAGATGCTTCGTTTGAGGAAGAGCACGAGTCAACTCTCCTTCCCCATACACCACCTCTCGGTAAAATTAAAGTGCTAAAGAGTAATACCCAGCTGGATACATTCCCGCTAATGATCCGGGTAAAAAGCAGTCGCACTTCTTTTGTCTTTGTTTTCTCAAATTCACCTAAAAGTGTCGAACTACGGTGACACTGAGCCCCTTAGTCCAATTGTAAAGGGGAACGTGGCGGCCATCATTGGTTCGGTCTAAAAAACAAAAAAATACAATAAGCATCAATTGCTTGTGTTTCGAAAAACTCTTTTCATTTAACCTACAAATTCATAACGGTTAAAACATTCTTTGATGAGTTCAAGCACGGTCAACTCTTGACTCGCTACACGCTAGCAAAACTACAATAAAACATTAATCAATTAATGTGTACGCAATGACAATGGGTGGATACTGCGGGACGGCAAAGGTCAACCTAGTTTCCGTACTAGGTCCTTCATCCTTCTTCCCCTTCCCTTTTCCCGGCGAGTGTTCTTCACCTTCGCGGGAAATATTCGGTAGGCCTTCTACTGGCTCGGGGACTCTTCCCGACGCCTCCGTCAAGCTTGTGGTCAGCGCAACCCTTTCTCTAGCTCTGTCTCGAGCCACCTCGCTTCGAGCCATCATTGCGGTGCTTTGATTGGCCTCCGTCGGCACTTGCCACATAATCGGCCATGGCATCGCCGATACGATTCCCGGGGTTAGCCACTTGCTTCTGTCCTCCTCGAGTCGAGGCTGTCCGGGTGATCGGCACCCGCGGCTCACTCCGTCTCCACAAGATAGCCATCTGTGTCTCCCCTATACACTCTTCGTACCGGTTCGAATCTTTGCGTCGACGGAACAATGCCCTCTCTCCGGTGAAAGAGAACCACAGCGGGGAAAGGACGCGTATTGCCACCACGGGTGATCAGCAATAAGCGTCGAAGGATCTTCCATCCGCAAGATCCCACCTCAAAGGTAGCGGCATAACTCGAGATCGGTCGGTGGCATCTGCTCCCGGCCCGTGCTTGTCGCGAGAACCAATGATGGAATATAGAAAGACGTGCGAGACGGCCCGGCGCTCGGACAATCAACGAGACCCTCTGAGCGGTCCTACAAGTCTGTAACTTCCAATGGGGAACCCACCATCGCAAGTGATGCGTGCAAAGTGCAGCCATCCAGAGCTCCGGCTCGGCTGATCGCCCCCTATCACCGGAAGGACGTCGCGAGAAAGACCAAGCGTCACAAGACATTGGCACCTCGGGCATCATCTGCGGCCTCTCCCTCAACCACATGGTCGGCATAGCGGGACTTCCTCCCCACATGTATCGGCTACCGGTCGCCATCCGGCCTATGCCCGAGGAACGTCTCGCCCAAGACCAATGGCACGATGTCTCCCCACTCCGTGCTTGCCTCACTAGGTCCGGGACAGCTGTGATGGCACACACCCGAGACGTGAATGTGAACGAGTAGCAATCGCGCACGAGCAAACGCGTCCCACGAAAAGACGCTCCCCTCGGCTCAGGCAAATCTTTCGGGCGATCCCGAAATGTCAACGTAATCGGTATCTGTATCGGCATCCCGTATGCTTCTCCAGTAGAGATACCAAACAAAGACACTAGCTTCTCAACGGTGGCCATGCCACCGGCATACGGAAGAACTAGGCTGTTCCGTCTCGGGTCCTCCCGAATGGCCGGAAATCTTCAAACGTAGGAGTGATTTCGTTGTACGAAAAGGCTGTACACATTCCTCCGTACGTCCCCGGAACCGAGACGCGGCTCTCAAAGATCCCAATCTGGCATGAGCTCCTTCAAAGCCCAAACAGATTTAATCCCGTAATGACCTTCGAAAAACCTTTTGTTACGCCTCGTGTGGTTCCGTACCCACGACTGAAAGTTGTCCAAATATCGCTCTTGCATCCGAGACGATAACTTGGGAAAGGGAGCCATGTCAGAAAATGAAAGGAACCTTGGAAGTTTGAGAGAATTCAGCCAGATGAACAAAAAACTATGCGCAGTTTCTTAAACAATTGCAAAGTGAGCGCAATTTAAAGAATGCGGAAATTCATTCCAAGTCCGGCGGACTCCCTCTGCGGTTGACTTGGTCAACTCTGCGCAGCCATTGCCCCTAAATTGGAAACATTTCCAAGCCACTCCTGTTCACCTTTGAGAAATCTGCGTCTTTGCCCATGGTTTCATGCAACAAATATCGAGTATCCCTTAGCCAGGGCTCGTGCAACGGTGCAAATAATTAATAATTAGTGCATACATGCTTAATTTTTGACCCGTTCAATTTTTAATGCATTTCTCATTTTATTTATTTTTGATTAACCTACTTCCTTATTTGCCAAAAATAACGAAGGTGATCACGAGAATAAATATGCGAAATACGGAGTTCCGCCCACGGGCGCCTTTTTGCAAATACGGTTCAAATCAAAATTTGTTCTGACAAATACATGCATTTTGTCTAAACAAAGCGGTAAAGAAAGAAAGCGGTAAAAAAGGGGACTACTGCGAGTCTGCTCGTCATCCGTACACTCGACGTCTTGCTCCGCCCATTTGCCGGATCCGTCGCAAACGAGGAACTCGCCCGAACTCCTCCAGTAGGGAATAGGCGAAGGGCCTCCTCGGGTGCGCGAACTCGAGGACTCCCCCTCTCGCGCCCCGAGTGCGCGAAGAAGGAGCTCCAAATCCGGCCGTTCCGCCGCGAGCGGCCGAACCCCTGTGTAAAGTCCTCCCCACCCGTGGGAGCGAGGCGAATCTCTCGGCCTAGGCGGCCCCCGATCACGGACGTCCACGCTCCTCCCAGGAAGCTGCACCGCATGAACTCCACGAGCCTCCTAGCGTAGGCGGACCACCCGTCCACCGGCCTCGCCTCGGCGTCATTGTACGTACGGCCGGATACTGCGAACCGGGAAAGTCATCGAAAGCGGCGAAAGTACGAGATGCAACATGTGCGAATGCTACTATCAAATGCGAGAAAATCAAAAAGGGTGCTCACCGAAGCATTGGGGTCCGCCACTGTATCGTGGTCTCGGCTCGGCGGGAGCGGGATCACAAGTCGCCTACGCGAACCATCCGGCCCTCGTACGCTAGCCTGGCTCGCGGGGCCGGAAAATCTCGAGGACCTCCGGGGACCTCGCCCTCTCTATCTTTGCACTGCGGGCTCCTCGGCCTCATCCTCAAGAAAACATCATAGGCGGCCCCCGCTATGATGTACTCGGTGTAGTATACGCCACTGTATGTACCCCTCCGGCTCATCCATCGGCATCTCCGGGGATCTTTGCATGTCATCGGAGGATCCACCGGCACGAGGGAAGAGACCACTGCCTATCTTTGGCAGTCACCCTCTCCCCGGATACATGGCGTCACGGTGAAGTCCCACCGGGAGCTTCGCCTCCGTGTAGTCTCGGCGGCAATGCACGGCGACGGCATCGAACCTACTCCACCGGGTCAGTTTGGATCCTCTCGAGAGAACTCCCGGTTCGGTGCCGAGGAGATATCTCCTCGTATGACACTCGAGTGCCCAACTCTCGAAGAAACCGCCCTCTTCGCCTTCTTACGCCAAACCAACATGGCGGGGAACGAGGGACGGTACGGCTCCTTGATGTCCCAAGCACTGCGGGTGAACACCTCGTAGCACCCGGACACCTTGAGAGAATGGAAAGTTATGTCGGCTACAAAGCGGATACATACGAGTACATAAAAGAGGCAAGGAAGAGAAAAAGTACGTGAACTTACATCCAAGACGGGCGTGAAGCGGCTAAAGGAGTGCTCCCTCTCCCCGCGAGAACTGTCCGGGGAGTGGTAAGCTCGGCCGATCCGGCCCTCCCCCACGCGAACCCCTCACGGCATCCAAGTCTACCGGCTGACCCGAAGCGAGAGGGAAGTGACAAGACGTGTCGAAGTCGAGAATAAAGTCGGCGACAGCGCAAACCAAAGGAACCCTCGAGCCGGGCGCTCCGCGGTCATCCTCGGGACCCGGCCCGGATAAGCGGCGACACCCGCCTCCGAGATGCCTCTCCATCGGCTGTGCAGAATGCCTAAGCCCCTGGCATCGGTAATATCAAAACCCGGCAGCCCGGACAAGCTGCTCAGGGGTGTAACCATCAACCCACACCGGCGTGTTGCCATAAGTCGGCAACCCCGGTGATAGCGGCAAAATCCGTGGGAGTCACCGTCGCCTCCCCATCGAAATGGAAAGTGTGGGTCGTATCCCACCGGTACTCGCTCGAGCAACATACATGGACACTGGCCCTCGGCGTATCGGTATCGCGGCTACAGACACTGATAAACCCGGCCAACCGGAGTCAAGCACCGGTGCAGCGGACTCCTCTCTCCCTCTCGAGCCACGTCAGGGATAATGTCCCACAATGCTCGCACCGCCTCAAAGGCACCCCGACTCTTACGGTTATGAGTATTAACCGTCCCTGTCCCTGAGACAAACATCACGAAGCAACGTCAACGAGAATGCACCAACGCATGTCAAAAGGATGCAATGCGGATACGGTTCTCATTCATTTCCTACGTATATTCTCATTCATTTCGAAAACTCAGTCGAATCAGGAACTTTCAAAACATTTCGAAAACTCAGTCGAATCGAATCGGAACTTTCAAAATCTTTCGAAAACTCCGTCGAATCCGGAACTTTCAAAATCTTTCGAAAACTCCGTCGAATCCGGAACTTTCAAAATCTTTCGAAAACTCCGTCGAATCCGGAACTTTCAAATCTCTTTCGAACATTTCGAAAATTTACTCCGTCCCGAATTAAAGCTACTTTAATTTTGGAAAATGCATCTAGACATGGAATTTTGCAACCAAAATTTTTATGTCATCTACCCATAGTGTCAATTGAACTACATCTTAGTCAATTTCGACAACAATTCATGGCAAACTCAAAAGCCCCAATTCGGGCACCAAAATCCCTAAGTTTATTCCTAGCAAATTTCTAACATTTAAAGAATGCACATTCTTAAAATTAATGGAATTTGTAGGAAACTTACTTGTCTCTTGATCCCATCCTTGGAGTTGTGTCTATCCCTCGCCGGATAAAACTCCGCCGGATTCAATGGGTGCACAATGGTTCGAATGGTCCGAACCAATCGAGTTCTTTCGTCATCGGTCCTTCCGTGGCGAGCCATTGGTCCTCCTTCACCCTCCATAGCAAATTTCCTTCACAAATACGAGCAAACCTTGCAATTTGGGTTGGAATTTTTCTCTCTTTTCTCTCCTCTCTCGCCGGCAATAATGAAAGAAAATGGCTTCTTCTTCCTCGGCCTCGGCGCTGAATAGGACTTTGTCAAATTCAGTAAAAGTCCGGCCGGACTCTTACTGCACCAAAAAAAAAGATTCCTTCCATTTTGGTCCCTCAACTTTTGGCAATTCCAATTTTACCTCTTTTGGGCCTCCCCAAAAGTATAAAATTCCCCAGTTAGACATTTCTAACGCCCATCCCCCGAGGATAAATTCCCAGTTAGTTTTCACTAACGCTTGTCTCCTGACGTTAAATTCAGTCCAGTTGACGTTTGACATTCAAACGTTCAACCATGTCTCCGGACATTCCAGTTACTATTCCGTCTCCCGACGTTAAAATTTAATAATGGTCTTCACCATTAAATTCTCAAATCGCGACCTTTCACGGTCCGATTTCAAGTCTCAATCGCGACCTTTCACGGTCCGATTCCAATCCTCAATCGCGACCTTTCACGGTCCGATTTCAAAGTCTTAATCGCGACCTTTCACGGTCCGATTCCAATCCTTAATCGCGACCTTTCACGGTCCGATTCCAATCCTTAATTGCGACCTTTCACGGTCCGATTTCAAGTCTCAATCGCGACCTTTCACGGTCCGATTCAAAGTCTTAATCGCGACCTTTCACGGTCCGATTCCAATTCTCAATCGCGACCTTTCACGGTCCGATTTCAAATTCTCATCGCGACCTTTCACGGTCCGATTCCAATTCTCAATCGCGACCTTTCACGGTCCGATTCCAATTCTCAATCGCGACCTTTCACGGTCCGATTTCAAGTCTTAATCGCGACCTTTCACGGTCCGATTCCAATTCTCAATCGCGACCTTTCACGGTCCGATTTCAATTCTCAATCGCGACCTTTCACGGTCCGATTTCAATCTCAATCGCGACCTTTCACGGTCGATTTCAATCTCAATCTCGACCTTCCACGGTCCGATTTCAATGCTCAATCGCGACCTTTCACGGTCCGATTTCAATCCTCAATCGCGACCTTTCACGGTCCGATTTCAAAGTCTTAACCGCGACCTTTCACGGTCCGATTCCAAGTCTCAATCGCGACCTTTCACGGTCCGATTTCAATCCTCAATCGCGACCTTTCACGGTCCGATTCCAATTCTTAATCGCGACCTTTCACGGTCCGATTTCAATCCTCAATCGCGACCTTTCACGGTCCGATTCCAATTCTCAATCGCGACCTTTCACGGTCCGATTCAAATCCTTAATCGCGACCTTTCACGGTCCGATTTCAAAGTCTTAACCGCGACCTTTCACGGACCGATGCCAATCCTCAACCGCGACCTTTCAAGGTCCGATTCCAATCCTCAATTGCGACCTTTCACGGTCCGATTCCAATCCTCAATCGCGACCTTTCACGGTCCGATTCCAATCCTCAATCGCGACCTTTCACGGTCCGATTCCAAATCTCAATCGCGACCTTTCACGGTCCGATTCCAAATCTCAATCGCGACCTTTCACGGTCCGATTTCAATTCTCAATCGCGACCTTTCACGGTCCGATTCCAATCCTCAATCGCGACCTTTCAAGGTCCGATTCAAATCCTCCGCGACCTTTCACGGTCCGATTTCCAATCCTCAATCGCGACCTTTCACGGTCGATTTCAATCCTCAATCGCGACCTTTCACGGTCCGATTCCAATTCTCAACCGCGACCTTTCACGGTCGATTCCAATCCTCAATCGCGACCTTTCACGGTCGATTTGATCATATCGCGACCTTTCACGGTCGATTTCAATCCACGCGACCTTTCACGGTCGATTCAAATCCTTAATCGCGACCTTTCACGGTCGATTTCAATCCTCTCCGCGGTCCAATCTCAGGTCAATCCCGACCTTAGGCGGTTGACCTCTCTTATCGAGACCCTAACGTTGGTCTTCTCGGCAACGGCGACCAATAAGCTGAACCCAGGCACGAACGCCTTGCAACAATCCCTCTTCGGCCATCCTCGTGGCCCGAACACCTTTTCACTCCATCAGTGAACGTTCACTCCCGGCGCCGTCGTAAGCCCGATCGTTCCACCTCGGCGGCAAGCCAATGGCTTGAACCCCCAGCACGAACGCGCAGCCAATCCCTCTTCGGCCATCCCGGTAAGCCGAGACGCTCGTCCCGGCGGGATAAAGCGGCAACGGCAATAAGCCCGGCACGAGCCTAAGGCACGAACGCCCTCGTCGGCGCCTCGCAACTCAGGTTTGAGGCGCCACACGCCCTCGAAGGTTTCGAAGTCCCGAGGTTCGGACGCCTCCAGCCGGTCTCCATTCAGGTACAGGTACCTCGCGAATGGTCTCATCCAGGTTTAGACGCCTCCTAACAGTCTCGCTCAGGTCAAGGTCCCCATGCGCGGCCCTTGCCCCCCCTTTCGAACTACGATCGGCTTGATTCCCGCTCGGGATACGTAGGAATCCTTTTCGCTAAGGGTCCAGCCAGCTGACCGCCCAGGTCTCTTTCAAAGTAAGGCATCCCGATTTGGATCCTTATCTTTTTCAACGACCCCGCCTCCTTCGGAGGAGACGTCGCGAGGGCTAGCGTAAGTACCCAAATCCGGATCGTCCAAATCCGTCGGAAAGTTAACCGAAATCCGTTAGCGAGCCCCGCTCCGGAGGTTAACCGGAACTCGTTAAACTCCCCGTTCTTTGTGCCAACGAGACGTCCGGGGCGCCACCGTGCATCCCAACGTCGAACCGTACTTAACACGTGTCATCTCACGTAAAAGTATGGCTTTCCACGAAAAACGCATTTTCGGCACTTTCGGGCGTTTCGGACATTTTCCGGACTGTTATTTTAAAAAACGGACAAAACCGGGACCCGGGAACAAACTTCCACCTCAGTTGGTGACTCAGAGGGCACGTGGCACACATGCCACCTCCCTCTAGTCACCCTTCAATCAAATTCAAAGGGAAAAGACCAAAATACCCCTGATTTACAAGCCTAGTCGTAGGACTCCTGTGCACTTTTCACGAAATTGCCGGCCAAGTCCCCCAGATTTCCAAAAATACCCAAAAAACCCACGGATTCGGTCAAGTCCGTCCAGGACTCCTCTTTGCAATTTTCACCCTATAAATAGAAGTTCTTTGTCAAAGGCAAAAGAGACCAAAATAACTCCAAAAATTCACCACCCCCTCATTGTGATTTTCACCCCTTAGGGCTTCCGTTACGTCTCGATTCGCGTGAAACCTTCGTATTTGGATCAAATACGCACCCTACTACTTCGAAACAACCTTTCGAATCACTTTCCGTGTCCCGTACACACCTCCCGAGCCAAAGGAGTCGACCCTAGCCATATGTATAACTCCCTCTCTCTAAATCTCTCGTTCCGTCTCGGTTTACGCGCCAGTCGCTACAACCGTTTCGAACGTCGTTATCAAAATGTAGACGCCTCAGTCTACTTGAGGTCCGATACGTTTTAGCCCCTCGATCCTCTTCTCTTTCCGTAAGAGAAGTAATCACGAGTTAAAACGGCGTTCGACCCGTTAGTTTACTTTTATTGTCATTTATCAATTCCGGATCGATCGATCCGTTGATCGTTATTTAATTTTCGTCATTTACAAATCCGAGCCGTTTGGCCTCGTTGATCGTCATTTACAATTCCGAGCCGATTGGCCTCGTCGATCGTCATTTACGATTCCGTATCGTTTGATTAGTTGACCTTTGCTTTAAATCTTTGTCATTTACAAGTCCGACCCGTTTGGATCGTGATAGTATTTACTTTTCAAAGTCCAGTCGCAACCCGATTCGTTGATCGCATATCATTTAATACGCATTTTTCCCGTAAAAAATCGTTAACAATGTAATGCCCGGTTCAAAACCGAAGTTCGTCCGTCGAACTCTCTTTCAAAACACGCGAAATGACGTTCGGACTCCGAATGCTCGTCTTCAAACTAAAAGCCGCCATTTGACACTTAAAATCATTTAATACGCATTTTTCCCGTAAAAATCGTTAACAATGACATTCTCGGTTCAAAAAACCGGAGTTCGACCTCCGAACTCCCTTTCAACTCAAAATCGACGTTTGCCACGCAAACGCTCATTTCAACTTAAAATCGACGTTTGCCACGCAAACGGTCATTTCAAACTCAAAACCAACGTTTGTCATTCAAACGCTCGTCTTTTCAAAAGTCACCTAATCAACGTTTGTCATTCAAACCAAGATTAAGCTTGTCATTCAAGCCCCCATTTCAAAACACACACACACACACGATTTCGAGAAAGGTAGAAAGACTCGTCATGCGAGGCGTTTCGGGCGATCTCGTAATACTCTACCCGAAACGTAACTTGACCTCCGAACCTAACAATCTCTGGTACTAAAAGCTTTTTACTCATTTTTGCTACCAATAAAAATGATCCCCTTTTTCAAAGCTTTTTACTCGTTTTTGCTACCAATAAAAATGATCCCCTTTTTCAAAGCCTCTTCCTAAGTTTTTTCTACCAATAAAAACGACACCATTTTCTAAAGCTGTTTCTCAACGTTTGGGCTCAAAATACAAAAACCGCGTGGCGACTCCTCATTTTTCCTTCCCATGAAGCGAGGTCTCAGACACCAACCCCCCGCGAAAGACAACCGCATTTCGCGCCCCGCGCGAAATCCCGGGTAATTTCACTATCACATAGGATCCATGGAGGATCCAACCCAAGGATGAACAAATAAGACCTCAAAAAAGGCTTGTTCTAGGGTGGATCTCTCACATGGTGATGTGAAAAGTAGCATCCTTTGCTCTCAAAATAACATCTTTTCATATAAAGTTGCATCATTTGCATTAAATATGTTACCTTTGCATTAAAGTTGCATCCTTTGCACTTGAAATATCATTTTTACATATAAAAGTTGCATCCTTTGCATTAAAAATCAATTCTTTACATCAAAAAAAGCATCATTTGCAACCAAATAGCATCCTTTGCACCCAAAATGTCATCTTTTACATTAAAAATGTCATTTTTAGTTTAGAATGCATCCTTCATGTCCCTCATGGTTGGATCTCTCTTTCCTAGGATTGCTTAGTGACCTTCCTAAGGCACAAAAAGCATAGGAAGAGCATAAAGATCCAATCTTTACACCCTTCCCCTAGTCCCCTTTGGTATTTGATGCATCCTTTGGAGCAGACCGATGTAAAGATCCCATCTTTACATCGTTTCTTCCATTAAAGATGCCATAATCCCTTTAGAAATGAATAAGTCTTGAACCCTATATCTCTGATCATCACTTGAGACGAGCATAATAGTCCCTACACAAGCTCAATCATCTCAAGATGTAGGATTAATGGGCTAAGGATATTCCTTTCTAAAGAACCTCACTCTTGGACCATAAGAGAGAGTCCTTCTCTCGATCACACATGACCCAAGGTCAAATAGTGATGATCACAAGTCCAAGATGAGGACGGGATCAAAGTCCCGAACACATAAAAATCCAAGAAATCCCGAGCGATAACCAACTAAATGGTTTATACGTCCGGAAGACAACTTGGAACATTCCCCCCCCCCTCTTTTCAACACATGCACACAAGAAAGCACGCAAGCAAGCACGAAAAATGGGATCTTGGGAGACTTGCTTCGGCAAGGCACCTTGGGTGAACGCCAAACGTTCTTTCCAAGAGGTAACTTAACCTCCGGACCCTAATTCCTTTTTTTCAAAGTTTTGAGGAAATCAAAATGGCATGGCGACTCCGTTTTTTTCAAATTAAACCGAATGTTTTCACACTCAAGTGAATACAAATAAAACACAAAAAAAAAGATTTGGGCACCACATTCACACATATACAAATGTTTTATTACAGGTACCAAAATGACTGTTGCAAAACAAAAAAAAAACAAAAAAAACAAAAAATGGAAAGTGGGAAAGCAAATGAGCCCTACTCCGACTCATCATCATCAACCTCAGCAAACGAGAAGTCTGGCACCTCGGCAAACATGCCAGCCACACCCTCGTCATCAGAATACTGGACCCCCTCCTGAGATGAGTACTCGAAGTACTCCGAAGGATCAAACCCGGTGAAAGGATCATAGAAGGGATGCGCCGACGAACCCTCTCCCTTGCCTCCTACGGAGGAAAGAACTGGTAAAGAGTCTGTGGCCTCTGGGCCCCCGAAGACGTCCCGATATCTAGACTATGACGCCCCCGAACTGGTCCCTTCTGCTGTGGCCCTGGCTCAGCCCTCGACGAAGGAGTATCCACAGAGTGCCTCGAAGGCATCGGCTCAAACGCCGGTGCACGCCGCGAAGACCTGCAGGACAGCTTCCCCGCGAGCTTCTTCGTAAAAGATCGTATCCCCACAAATCGGCGGGTCAACGTATCGAAGGATCTCCCCGAGACCTGCGCAAGCAAACAACCAAAGAAACGCCCAGCTAAAGAAAAGCAATCATACTCGACAAAAAGAGAAAAATACAGAAAAGATGCCAAGATGGAAAACAGTAAGCACACTCACCGTAGCATCCGGGTCAACCCGATAAGCAGCAGGAGCCTGGTCAGGGATGGGCACAGACACCCTCCTCCTCGAAGAATCTCCGCGGACATACGTGACGTCCGGTCCAGGCATCGGAACATCTGGGGGACGCGGTGGGCCATCCTGCCTCTCCCTCGCCAACACCTGTGGCGTCCTCAGCTTCCGCCTGACGAAGGCCCCGTACTCCTCGCCATACAGGAAGAACTCCTCGGCGCTCACACCCTCCAAGTACCTATCGTACTCCAGCACATCCATATCATGAGGATGCATCATCCCGAAGGGCGGATCCCTCGAAGCCACAGGGGGCTCACCTGTGCCATGCTGCCAGAAGACCCTCTCCCCCAGATACATAACATCACAAGTCAGGCCCCGCAGCATCTTCCTCTGCCGTGTCACCGCGGGACCGCCCTCGAGCTCATCGTCGCCATACCGAACCCAGGGGTACAGCTCAAACCCCGCCGAACTGTCTCTCTCCAGGAACTCCTGCACATCCCGATATGCAACAATGAGCTTCCCCCTGATCATCCTCCTCCTCCTCAAAGAACGGGACCAACCCAGCATAGCAGGATAGGCCACCATGGCCTCAGCCTCCCGATCCCACAGCTGACACCGAAAGATCTCATAACACCACACCTGCAATAGAAGCAGATAAGGCTCAGAGCAAAAGAAGACGGAGAAATGACAAGCTGCTAAACCACAAACAGCAATAAACTCATACCTCCAATGCAAAATTGAAGCACCCCAGGGAACTAGCCACGCCTCGGCTAAACCTTTCCATGGAAAAATAGGGCTCGGCCAAGCCCGCCTCGCCCCATGAAATCTCACCAACCCTCCCCAAGTCCACCAAACTCTCCAGCAGAGGGAAAAGAGCAGAGGAGACATGATTCGAGAACAGAGTCTCGAAAAGAGCAAACCACAGAAAGGAGCGCCAGCTGCTCAGCCGTCACCAATCCGGTGCCCCGGCGATAGGCCCCGATGTTGGCCGTGATCTGTGCCTCTACATCGCTATACAGCATACCAAGGCCCTTACGAGGGAAGGGCGCAAATCCCAGCAGCTCCTCTAGCACCCTGTCGGACATCCTGTCCCGCCATCTCACTGACCCTCCTTTGAAGGAAAGCCTAGTAATCGCCGCAATATCGGTAGGAGTCACCGTCACCTCTCCCCAGCTAAGATGGAAGGTATGCTTGGTGTCCCACCAATACTCAGACGAAGCCAAGAAGATGCCCTTGTTCTTCTGCGTCTCCGCAATCCTGGCCAAGTTCTCAACGAACACGCCCAAACCAGAATCAAAGACCAGCCTCTTAGGACTCGGTCTACCCTCCCTGGAGATCTCCGGCAGATGCTTCCACAGCTCAACTACGGCCTCGAGCGACCCCCAAGACTTCATCTTCTTCGCCTTTCCAGACGAAGGCACCTCATCCTGCTGGTAAACACAGCAAAGGTACGTCAATAACAGTACTTAATGCAAATATACCAAAGAGAAACGAAAGCATAAAAAGTCCGTTCCAACACGGCGAAAGCGTAAAAAGTCCATCCCAACACGGCAAAACATAAAAAGTCCGTCCCGACACGGCAAAACATAAAATTCCCTCCCAACACGGCAAAACATAAAAAGTCCGTCCCAACACGGCAAAACATAAAAAAAAACCGTCACAAAAACACGACACACATTGCACATAATTTTCCCCACATAGTCCATCACGAAAACACGGCATGCACTACACGACACATTTTCAAAAATCCATCACAAAAACACGGCACACATTGCACATAAATTCCCCACAGAGGCCGTCACAAAAACACGGCACACGTCACACTTTTTACACAAAGTCCGTCCCTACACGACAATTTTTCCACAATGTACATACGAAAATAGCATAAGGTACAAATCACCAAAGTATGCATTTCAAAGAGAGGCACTTTATTTTTACAAATTAGAGCTAATGTCCACATTTTGCACAAAAATCACATACCCACAATCCTTACATGCTCAATTTCAACAATTCATCTTAAATTTCACAAAAAGAGCATGGCAACAACAAAAGCGCCAAATATGCGAAAACTAAAACCTAGTTCTAGCATACCACAATTCAAGCAAGAATCAAAACAAAATTGATTTCTTACCTCCCTTACGGTCCTCTCCCGCAAGTTGTGCACCTCCGGATCCGGATACAGCACATCCGAATTCCTCGACGAAGGCACAAAGGAAATGCAATTCCTTTGGAGATCCAATCTCCTCTCGATAGCCTCTTGGATCCTTTGGCGACGACCTCGTCTAATTCTTTCCGCCATTACAAGAAATTCAAGCAACTCGGAAGAATTCCTTAGGAAATTTTTGGCCAAAACCAAATTTTTTCTCTCTCTCTCTCGTTCGAACAGAAGGAGAAGATGAAGTTGTTATTCGTTGCTGAAGCTGATTTGATTTTTGGAAAATCAATTTTCACAGCTCATCCGTGCGGACCACTTTGCAATAAAGGGGTATCCGTGCGGACCACTTTGCATACCCTGGAAAGATTACCCTTTTTCCCTTATAATCTTTGCCTCTAGCTGTCCAAAGGCCTTATTCAGTAAATTCAATGCAGTTTGGTCCTTAACCCAACCAAACTAACACCGGCCGTCATTCGTAAGCCCGAACCTCGCCCACTAAATAGTAAAACAAACACCAAAAGGCGCAAACGCCTCCAAACACAAATTCCAAGGCATAAAATGCCTCTAAAACACAAAACGGTAAACCAAACACCGGCCATCAAAGTAAGCCCGAAATCCTCACCTCAGTCAGAAGACACAACACATCCTCACGTACGACATAACCTCAGTCAGAGGACACAACACATCCTCATGCACGACACAACCTCAGTCAGAGGACACAACACATCCTCATGCACGACACAACCTCAGTAAGAGGACACAACACATTCTCACGCACGACACAACCTCAGTCGGAGGACACAACACATCCTCACGCACGACACCCCCTCAGTCAGAGGACACAACACATCCTCACGCACGATATAACCTCAGTCAGAGGACACAACACATCCTCACGCACGACACAACCTCAGTCAGAGGACACAACACATCCTCACGCACGACACAACCTCAGTCAGAGGACAAGTCACGTTCTCACACACGGCACAACCTCAGTTAGAGGGCATAACACATCCTCATCGTCATCCGCAACCTGGAAGGCTTTAAATTACTCAGTCCAGAAGACTGCAAAAACCTCCCAAATCACTATCCGCAGCCCGGAAGACTTTAAATTACTCGGTCCGAAAGACCGCAAAAACCTCCCAAATCACTATCCGCAACCCGGAAGGCTTTAAATTACTCGGTCTAAAAGACCATACAAACCTCCCAAATCATTATCCACAGCCCGGAAGGCTTTAAATTACCCGATTCGAAAAACCGTAAAATTTCCATTTCAGGACACCACCATGTCCTCACAATCGACCTTGGCGGTCACATCACCTCAGGGCACCACCACGCCCGCATACACTCACAATTACACCACTTCGAACTACGATCAGGCTTGATTCCCGCTAGGGATACGTAGGAATCCTATCAAAGGGTCCAGCCAACCGACCTAAATGGTCACCCACGGGATACCACCACGTCCACGCACAGAGTCTCAGTCAGAGGACATCACACGCCCTCGTGCACGACAACACTCACCCCACACACGAACTACGATCAGGCTTGATTCCCATACGGGATACGTAGGAATCCTATCAAAGGGTCCAGTCAACCGACCTAAATGGTCACACAAAAAGGACACTGCCACGTCCTCAAAAATCAGCCTACACGGTCACATCCTCTCCCAGCACGCGATCCAGATTAGGACCCTTATCTTATCGACGACCCAACTTCCTCTGTAAGTGACGTCGTTGAGGGGCTTCTGTAAGTACCCCAATCGGGATCACTCTCTTCCGAATGCACGGAAAACACCGCAGACTCACACAAACGCAGTCTCGAACACCCGTAGCCCTCAAAACCCTAAAAACCACCAACCAAACCAAGGGGGGCCATTCTGGGATTAAAAAGTATAAAAGGACTTTTAGGAATTTTGGAAAATTTGGAAAAGCAACATCAGTCCGTGCGGACCACTTTGCATCCAGACATCATAATTACAAAATCCCCTTAAAGTCCACAATATTCCCTAAAATCCAGGAAAACCAAAAAACTGGTAATGGCTACCCATGTCGTGCGACACAACTAGCCAGAATCTGGACCCTATAATTAGAGGGCTCCCCCTCATAATTTTCACACCTCCCTCTTCTCTCCTCTTTCCCAACCTTCAGGCATCCCCTCTAAGACCCTTTGGGGCAATCACGGTCCCTTTCGATTCCTACGGAGCATTCTGAGGCCCCTCGTGGTAACTCTGAAGCTCTGCCGAGCACTGCCGAGCGCTTCCAAGACACTCTCGAGCTGCCCCGAGGCACTCCCGAGGCATTCCGAAGCCTTGCCGATCCATCCTGAAGCCCTGCCAAGCCATCCCGAGGCATTCCGAGCCATCCCGAGGTGTCCCGGCCCTTTTCGAGCTCAACCGACGATTCTGACGCACGCCGAAACTCTGCCCGAGTGCAACCGACGATCCCAACACACGACGAACCTCTGCCTGAGTCCAGTCAATGATCCCTGTGATCCCAACGCACGACGAAACTCTGCCCGAGTGCACGCTTAACAATCCCAAGACACGCCGAAGCTCTGTCCGCAGACAACCGGGACATCCCGACGCCATTCCGGTCCGTCCCGAAACACTATTCAACACTCAAACACTATTCATCAGCGAAAGACAGACACGAACCAACATTGATAAGGCTTCCTTCCTACACTATTTCAATACATTTCAATACACAGTGTACAATGTAGACATCAGATACAACATGCATTTTTAAAAGCACATGCACACACACAAACACAACTTTTAAAGAAAGAAGGGGTACCGAAAGACTCATTTTTACGAGGCGACTCGAGTGAGCTCTAACATTGTCTTCCCGAGCCATAACCTGGCCTCCGAACTCAAAAATCTCATCACACAACAACAGTTTTTTTAAACTGATGCCTTTTCTCAATGTTTTGGGCTAAATCAAAATGGCGTGGTGACTCTACAAGCAAAAACGCAGCAAGACACCTCCTCGACCAACCAGCGAGAGGGCGGGGCCCGTGCATGAGCCGGATCCGGCTAATTTCAATATCCCCAACGTATGAACCCCGGCAATTATCGTAAGTCCAAATCTTCCCCAGCGAGAATGCCTTCAAATAGTCTCCCTCAGGTTCATACTCCTAAACAAAACCTCAACTTAAGTTCATACTCCTGAACTAAGTTCCAATTTAGGTTCATACTCCTGAACTAAGTCCCAATTTAGGTTCATACTCCTGAATCGAGCCTCGACTTAGGTTCATACTCCTGAACTAAGTCTTGACTTAGGTTCATACTCCTGAACTAAGTCTCACTCTAGGTATAGACGCCTCCGCTAAGTCGAGTTTGTCTTCGGCAATGCCTCCGCTAAGTCGAGTCTGTCTTCGGCAATGCCCCTGCTAAGTCGAGTCTGTCTTCGGCAACGCCTTCGCTAAGTCGAGTCAGTCTTCGACAACGCCTCCGCTAGGTCGAGTCTGTCTTCGGCAACGCCTCCGCTAGGTCGATTCAGTCTTCGGTAACGCCTCCGCTAGGTCAAGTCTGTCTTCGGCAATGCCTTCGCTAGGTCGAGTCTGTCTTCGGCAAGGCCTCCGCTAAGTCAAGTCAGTCTTCGGCAACGCTTCCGCTAGGTCGAGTCTGTCTTCGATAACGCCTCCGCTAAGTTGAGTCAGTCTTTGGCAATGCCTCCGCTAGGTCGAGTCTGTCTTCCGAAACGCCTCCGCTAAGTCGAGTCAGTCTTCGACAACGCCTCCACTAGGTCGAGTCTGTCTTCGGCAATGCCTTCGCTAAGTCGAGTTAGTCTTCGGCAACTCCTCCGCTAGGTCGAGTCAGTCTTCGGCAATGCCTCCGCTAAGTCGAGTCAGTCTTCGGCAACGCCCTCGTTAGTAGAGTCTACATTCGATAATGAAAATGCGGTGGGAGGTCCATTCGTTTGACCGCTCCTTTCCCCCACTAGACCTGAACTACAACCGGCTTGATTCCCACTTGGGATACGTAGGAATCCTTTCGTTAAGGGTCCAGCCATTCGACCGCCTCGGTCACCTCCTCGCCCATCTCGGCAACGTTTGCCAGATTGGGATCCTCACTTTATCGACAACCCCACTTCCCATGGAAGTACCGTCGTCGAGGGGCTACTGTAAGTACCCCAATCTGGGTCGTTAATGTTTCGTCTGCCCAAATTAATGATTTATAATCATTCAGGGGCATTTTGGACATTATTTTGACAATTTGAATGAGGAAGGACCTCTTAGGAATAAAAAAATAGACAAATACCTCGCTGGAAATTTGTCATTTCCAATAAAAAGGGAATATTGACCAAGAGCAAAATGCCAAAACTACTTTTCTGCACAGATCAGGCACGCTGCTGGGGTCATCCGCGCGAACAAGATTGCACCTACAATCTTGTCCACGCGGATAAGACTGTCATCCAGACAACCTATAAATACAGCCCTGCTCTCTCAGTTTAACAACACAAAAAACACCCAAAAAATACGAAAACCTACTGTTATGCTATCAAAATTCATTCCCAAATAGCCATTTACACCTTCAAAATTCAAAATCCAACACTTAATCCAACCTAAAATCCATCTCAAACTACTCTCAAGCCTTGAAATCTCTCAAACCCTAAACAACAAACCAAGAAACAATTGGTAAACCCTCACCTCCCTTACTCAAATCTCCTTCATCCATGCATGTATTTCATATACAAACGATGTAGCCTTGTTTACTTACTTACTTGCTCATCCCCTTTCCCTCTTGTCCCAAGGATCCAAGAGGATCTCCATGGAATCCATTCCATGGATGATCTTCTAAGGTGATCCACATTTTCCTTTATTTTTATGTCATTCCCCACTCCCCTTTTACATTACTTGGTACTTGCTTGCTTGACCTAGAAGATGGTCATTTTGGAGTCAATCTCCATATGTGACCACTTCTAAATGGTCCATATTCTTTACTTCCTTGCAAATCACCCTCCCTAGTCTAAGATGCTCACCTTGGAACACTTTCCTTGGATGAACATCATCTAGACTTACAAAATAGGTCACAAAGGATGTAGGAGATACACTTGAGTATAGATATCAAGGATGGTCATCTTATGACCACCTTAGAGATCTTCCTCTAAAGTTGATACATCTTGACCTAACTCTCTTGTCAATTTACTTTAATGTCAAATTCCCCTTTTCCTCTAGAAAATGAAATGCTCACAAAGTCCTAACGTACCCCCGGGATGACTTGATTAAGTGGATGCATCACTTATGATCACTAATCAAAGTCTAGGGAAAGAGAGGACAAGCATGGATGCCAAAATCCAAATCCCCCTTTACTTCCTATCTTTCCAGTTACAATTCCAGTTAAGTCCTGTAAATCCAGTTGACTTTTTGGAAATTACAGTGACTAAACTGGAAACTGTAAAAATATTGACACTGCAGGGCTATCCGCGCGGATGAGATTGCACTGCAGTCTTGTCCATGCGGATGACATTGTCATCTGCAAACAGTCCCTCAATTTTCTGTTATTTTCAGTTTAATCACTGTTTTTAAACTGTTTTTCAGTTCAGTCCCTAAAATTTCAGTTATTTTCATAAAAGTCCCTTTAAATACACACACACATAAAAGGTTTAAAGTGAGGAAGACTCGTCGTACGAGGCATTCCGGGTGAACACCAACGTTCTTCCCGGAGTGTAACGTTACTTCCGAACTCACTTTCTCTAATATTGGGTATTTTTCAAAGTTTTGGCCCTTAAACTAAAAACGGCGTGGCGACTCCGAAATGATTTTTCAAAGTCCGATAAAGATTTTTTCAAAACTTCCAAAAACAAACAAAAGTTTTGTCGGGCGACCAAAAAATCAGATACACATCATCACACTTCCTCATCCAAATTGTCTAAAATAGTGCTCGAAATGCCCCTAAATGATTATAAATTATTAAATTGGACTGACGGAACACTAACGACCTAGATTGGGGCACTTACAGTAGCCCCTCGGCGATGGTACTTTCGAAGGAAGTGGGGTTGTCGACAAAAGTGAGGATCCCAATCTGGCAAGCTTTACCTAGATGGGCGAGGAGGTGACCGAAGTGGTCGGACGCCTGGACCCTTTTAGAGGTTTCCTACATATCCCGGACGGGAATCAAGTCGGTCGTAGTTCAGACCTTATCGGGGAAAGGGGGTGACCGAGGTGATCAAATGGCTAGAACTTTAATAGGCTACCTACGTATCCTTGAGAGGAATCAAGTCGATCGTAGTTCGGACCTTGCCGGGGAAAGGGATGACCAAGGTGGTCAAATGGCTGGACCTTTGATAGGCTACCTACGTATCCTTGAGAGGAATCAACCCGGTCGTAGTTCGGACCTTGCTGGGTAGGGGAAGGTCTTCTTTGCTAAAGGAGCACCTCATCACCGCAGACTTGCTCGGTTGGCGAGGACGTGCTTCCGTTGCCGAAGATGGATTCGACTAACAAAGGCGTACTTCATCACCGCAGACGTACTTTTGTTGCTGAAGATGGACTCTACTAACAAAGACGTACTTCATCACCGCAGACTTGCTCGGTTAGCAAAGGCGTACTTTTTTTGCCGAAGATGTACTCGACTAACGAAGGCGTACTTCATCACCGCAGACTTGCTTGGTTGGCAAAGGCGTACTTTTGTTATTGATTTGTCGTGTAGGGGACGGTCTTCCTCGTTGACTTGTCGTGTAGAGGACGGTCTTTATTATTGATTTGCCGTGTAAAGGATGGTCTTCTTTGCTAAAGGAGCATCACATCACCGCAGACTTGCTCGGTTAGCGAGGACGTGCTTTTATTGCCGAAAATGGATTCAACTAACGAAGGCATACTTCATCACCTCAGACATACTTTTTTGCCAAAGATGGACTCGACTAACAAAGACGTACTTCATCACCGCAGACTCACTCGGTTGGCGAAGGCGAACTTTTGTTGCCGAAGATGTACTCGACTAACGAAGGCGTACTTCATCACCGCAGACTTTCTTGGTTGGTAAAGGCGTACTTTTGTTGCCGAAGATGTACTCAACTAACGAAGGCGTACTTCATCACCGCAGACTTGCTTGGTTGGTAAAGGCGTACTTTTGTTGTCGAAGATGTACTCGACTAACGAAGGCGTACTTCATCACCGCAGACTTGCTTGGTTGGAGAAGGCGTACTTTTGTTTTTGATTCGCCGTGTAGGGGATGGTCTTCCTCGTTGACTTATCGCGTAGGGGACGGTCTTTCTTATTGATTTGTCATGTAGAGGACGGTCTTCGTTGTTGACTTGTCGTATAGAGGACAGTCTTCGTCATTGATTTGACGCATAGGGGACGGTCTTTGTTGGAGGGAATCAGGATTTCGCTAAGTTTTGTTGAAGAAGACGGGCTTACGTTGAAGGTCGGAGTTGAAAATGAGGAAGGGAACGGGCTTCCGTTAAGAAAAGCGGGCTTACGTTGGAGGCTGGGGTTGAAAATGAGGAAGGGAATGGACTTCCGTTAAGTTCTGTTGAAGGAGGACGGGCTTACTTTGGAGGTCGGGATTGAAAATGAGGAAGGGAATGGACTTTCGTTAAGTTCTGTTGAAGGAGGACGGGCTTACTTTGGAGGTCGGGGTTGAAAATGAGGAAGGGAATGGACTTCCGTTAAGTTCTGTTGAAGGAGGACGGGCTTACTTTGGAGGCCGGGGTTGAAAATGAGGAAGGGAATAGACTTCCGTTAAGTTCTGTTGAAGGAGGACGGGCTTACTTTGGAGGTTGGGGTTGAAAATAAGGAAGGGAATGGACTTCCGTTAAGTTCTGTTGAAGGAGGTCTAACTTCCATTAACTTTCTGCTATGTTGGGGATCTAAGTGCAAAATGCCAGGAATTAAAAGGGCAAAAGAGGGTTTTTACCCTACAATTTTATCCGCGCGGATAAAATCTGCAGGTCGACGGGTCCAAAGAGCAGGACAGGCCCTGCTCTCTTCTTTCTCATTTACAAACAGGTTCTGTCGAGAGAAAGAGAGAGAAAAGAAGGAAAATCCTCCATTGTTGTCCAAAATCTTCGCTAAAACCTTCAAACTCGAGGCTATGGAGCAAGGGGAAGGATCTAATGTAGGCCGCCGTGGTCGGGTGATTGGAGCGGCTGGCGCAAGACGCCTTGAGTTGGTGAGGATGAGGCGGCATTATACGCTCTCACAATCGGTCAATGATGAAAGATATCCGGATATGTGGCAACATTGGTCTACCGATGAAGATCTCCGCATGGTATGATACTCAATTTTGTCGATTTCGTTGATTTTGCTTCAAAATTGGTACATGCTAGAACTAGAGCTCAAATGTCAAAAATTGGGGCTTTTGTTGATTTTGCCATTGTAATGTGAAATTGATGATGCACATGTTTAATTGAATGTATGGGTAGCATGAATATACAATTTGTTTGCGAAAAACATGAGTAATTTGCATAATGTGAAAATAAAGTGGGTAAAATTTACCGAACTTGGGACGGACCTTTGCATGTGTGATTTTTGTGGTAGAGACTTGTTTTCATGAATGTATGTGTGATAATATGATGACTGAACGTGAGAAAGAACTCATGTATGCTAGATTTGTGGAAAAGAGAAAAATGGAGAAAAGGTGTCCAAAATTGGGACGGAGTTTGTTTTTTTCTTTTTCATGTGTTCGTGCTATGTGCCTACTTTGGAGAGTGTCTAAAATGTATGCCATACTCCTGGAGATGAATCGTGAATGCATGCTCTGTTTGTGCACTAATTTCATGGTATGAATGTGCATGAAAGAAACGTGTTTAATACGGATGTATGATTATGCTTATGCAAAATGGGATATGTGCGAAACATTTTGGTGAGCGTGTTGCTTGCTTGAAGTAAATGCATGCCTATGGATAGTACTATGCATCATCTTTTCTTTTACGATGCATGTGTGCCATGTATGTAAAGTAGCATGTATATACGTAATTTGTGTTGTTTATTGACATACGTGTGTTGTGTTTACCTGCAGGGGAGAGCGAACGTCATTCAGGACAAATTGGATAAGCTGAAGACGAGGGGTTCTACGAAGGTAGTGATTAAGCTCTGGGATGTTTTGCCCGGGAGGGGTATAGGAGTCCTCGACAGCTTGTTGTTGACTCCAACTTATATGGTTTTGTGGAGTGCTTGAGGGGGTTGGTGAGGATACAGAAGAGTAAGGGAAACTACTTGGCTTTGATCGAGCACTGGTGGAACGTCACCCACACTTTTCATTTCTTTTGGGGCGAGGCCACCGTGAGCCCCACTGATTATGATGCCATCACAGGCCTGTCCTTCAAGGGGCACAGCGTAGAGTGACATGGTGGTTATACTGACAGGGAGCTCAGGGATTTGTTGGGTAGTGTTCCTGATTCAAGGTAGGGGATGGGCATGGAGTACGCAGTGGTTGTTGCGATGCTGACCGAGAGCATAGCCGATATAACAGAGGGGACCAGACTATCTTGGCTTAGCAGGTTGCCCGTTGCTTTTTATGGTTTACTCTCTCCAGCACCTTATTTGGGCATGCTGAGGGTACGGCCATGTTTGCTTTGCTGGGGTCCCTGGAGGACATTGATAGGGTTGACGAGGTTGCCTGGGTAGAGGCTGGTTTAGCGGAGTTGTATTTTTCCTTGGATAGGTACAGCAGGAAGGCGTCCAGCTCCCTGACATGTTTTGAGTTTCCATTGGAGGTATAATCTTTCTCTTATATCTCTTGTGCATACTGTGTATATTCTGTACGTATTTAGCTGTAATGACGGGTTCCTCTTGTTGGGTGCAGGTCTGGGCTCTCGAGATCTTAGGGTGTGCCTTGTGGGATCATGTCCCGGATGAGGCTTTTGCAAACCCGGCCATGCTTTGGTGGATAAAGGATGCTCGGGTGAAATGAAATAGCCGGACCAGGAGGAAGATGAAGTACCAGGACACGGTGCCTTATTTGAGGTCAGAGACCAGTGCGAGGTTTAATTTGTATCCCTAGAGTCGGTTTGAGGTTGACCAGCTAGGCGGTGCTGAGCGTCGGACGGATCAGCGGTGGATCATGCGGGGCCTCACATGTGATGTTTATTATCTGGGGGAGAGGGTAGTTGGGCAGCACGGCCCAGGGATGGTCCCACTAGCACCGGTTGAGCCTCCTGAGGACATGTTATATCCACAGGAAGGGACGACAAACTGGAACTGGTTTAGGTTCGGGCGGCCTGCTTTAGAGTACGTCACTAATGAGCCCTACCTGAGGACACCCCAGGTGCTAGAGAGGGAGGGGGTCTCGGTTGTCAGGATCCCTCGGGCTGACTTTTCATATGTCCAGGAGGGGGTCAGGATGTGGGCGCAGATACCCATTTCAGAGATGACACCTCGTGCTTTCCGGCCCAGACCTGAGGCCAAGGTATGTTCTAATCACACTCCCAGCTTTTCTGATTATTTATTTCAGCTTTGCACATCACATGCCATTGCCTTGGCTATTTCTGATGCTTTCACTTTTGTGCAGTATTCGGCTCGGGTTGTCGATCGGCTTCTGCGTCAGGTCATTGGGCCAAGAGGTTTATCAGCAACCTCGTGACATGGGGGAATGCTCGGGGATCTGCAAGGACATCGCGGCCAGGGTCTGATACTTCTGCGAGAGAGAGATACCCTATTCCAACTAGAGGGCCTACGCCAGGTAGGCATTCCATGGAGACTCTCTGCACCCAGCCCAGAGAGTCAGTTCCTCCACGGCAGTCGATGGATGTCTCTCTTTCTCCTTTCATGGATTCGAGCACTGAGATCTCTCGGGATCATGTGATCTTTGGGGGTATAGAGGGACCAGGTTACGTGCAGTTCCCAGGTGGTTACCAGGGTTCTGACGCTTTCTCCTTCGGCTATGACTTCTTTGCCGACATTGGTGTGCCATATCGAGGTATGCCTGCTGACCCTGATGATACTTACTCTGATGCTGAGCGGGACGATGTGGATTCGAGGGTTGCCTTTCCAGGGACAGCTGCCGAGGAACCAAGCACGGCTCAGAGGAGGGTGCGTAGGTGTGGCAAGGCGATTGCTAGGGAGGTTGATCCCAGTTCTGACTCTGACAGTGATTCTGACTGATATTGAGTTCCTATATTTGCTAGGGCAGAGAGAGAGAGAGTACAGACATTTTATGCACATTGTTTCTATTTCGAACAGATGTAAGCCTATTTTTGGCAGTATTTACTATTTATTTTTTTGGGGCTGTAATAGCTAAAGGATTGTAAAGTTTGAGAAGGAAAGGAATCATTCCTTTTATACGCCTTCTTTTCCTTACCTGAATTGGAAAGGGTGGGAGACATAACCGTTCCAATGTCAGAATAAATGTTCCACAACGGTTACCAAGGTAGTTATCCAATCGCAAAAACCGTACCATTATGACGAGAATTACGGCGCATTAAACAACACATCCAACCGCCAAAAGTCAATCATCGAGAGCGACCTACGTCTACCAAGTCGAACTCCAACAGCGAGCAACGTGAATCATCCCAAAATATCTCATAACTTCCTGATCGACAAAGTTCACTCAAAAAGTTGGGGGGCACTGAATGGAATAAAAGTGACGGATCAGGCCTAACGTATAAAGCCCAACATTTCAAACAATTTAGAGACACAGTTATTGAATGGGCCAATCCAATTACTACGGCCCCAGCGACCTAACAACATTGATTCGTCGACATGGCTCATTGTCCGACCATCCTTGTTCTCGACCTAGATTCGTCCGACATACGATCATCTACTTGTACAATCTCTGCCTGAATAAGGCACGAAGTCAGGTCAACCTTGAATATTCAGGCGACCTCGACCCAAAGAAATGTGCGTCTATCCATGACTCAATCTATAACCGTCTGTTACAATCATGGAGAGTGTTATGCCTACATTATCTCCACGATTTAGGGGATTCCTATCAATCCCAAGGCACCACTATATATAACAGACTACATACAACGTAAAAAGGTAATGCATTTTTGGCTATTTTGAGATTACGTCATTTTCAATACAGTTTATATTATCATATAACTCGACATCTCATCATCACGCCGGAGGGTATTAGCCGAAGAAAATCACACTTAGTCGTTTGTTCGTGTTTTCAGGTCCTAATAGTTGGAGATCAACCTATTGATGCACTAAGGCTAAGGCTGATATGGATCGTTTCATGCATCATCAATGACTTTATTTTTATTATACAATTATTAAGATTAAATAATTTTTTAGTGTTGAGTTGAAATTTTGATTAAATTCAGATATAATTAATTTGTTATTATCAAATAAACTAAAGTATTAAAAGTTTGCAAATTAATAATTTCAACTCTATATTTTTAAAGCATAATTTTTCAGGGTTACTAGACGGGCTTTAGAATTGAATTTAATTATGAGAATGCCGATTGATCATCAATCAAACCAACATCGATTTGTTTACCTTCAATGTGGTTTGGGACTGTCGGGCCTCATTTACAATCCAGCCCATTATAAATACCAACCTCATAAAAGGCTTCAACAGGCCCAATTTGGGATTTAGTACATTTTATTATTATTACCGCAGTTTCAAAATAAATGATTATTTTGAGTTTAAGATTCATTAGAAAAAAATTGATTTTTAATAGAAAAAATCATAAATATAATGTTATTCATTTTCAGAATTGTAATTTTGTAAAAATATAATGAACAATGAAAAAAAAATCATTCATTTAGGAACAATATTTTTCGATTTTTATTTTAAATCATTCATTTATGAAATAAAAGTCATTTCAATTTGTTTGAGTGGGAGGGAATATGATACTTACATCCAGAGAACCCCTTTGGGCCGTTGGTTCGATGTAAAAAAAGTGAAGAAATGGAATGGTCAATGGAATTGAATTCCTGAAAGAATTGGAATGGAAAAAATCTGGTCAAACCTCTCCGTTTGGTTGACACGAAATGGAATGAAATTGTCATTCAATTTCTTGGCAAATCATGTTTGGTTTGAAAATACAAATTATAGAAATTTAATGAAAGCATATAAAATATCCAATTTACCCTTCTTTTAAAAATTAACGAGTAAAAAAAATTTGGAGGGGAGTGAGGTGGGGTAGGCAGGGGTATGAAAAATGAGTTAAAAATTTATTTTTTTTTGGGTGGGGGTAGGGCAGTGGGTGGGTGGGGTAGGCAAGGGGGTATATAAAATGAGTAAAAAAAAAAAAAAATTTGGAGGGGGTGGGGTAGGGCAATGGCCGGGTTGGGTGGGCGGGTGGGGTAGGTAAGGAGGTATGCAAAATGAGTAAAAAATTTTTGGAGGGGGTGGGGGGTAGGGCAGGGGGTATGCAAAATGAGTAAAAAAAAATTTGAAGTGGGGGTGAGGGGTAGGGCAGGACTGGGTGGGTGGGTAGGCAGAGGGTGGATGGGGTAGTTACAAAAAATGATTAAAAAATATGTTTTTTTGGGCGGTGGGCGGGTGGGGTGGCGGGGGTGGGGCGGGCAGCGGGGTGGGTGGGGTGGGGTAATGGTGTAATACGAGCCGGAAGACAAAGTGGTGTAGTACATGGACGGAAGACAAAGTGGTGTAGTACATGGACGGAAGACAAAGGGGGCAGTGGACATATACATAGATTTCAGCAAATGGCTTGTGCTCGGCCGAGCTACGTCTTGACTCGGCCGAGGGGAAGAGGATAGAGGCTTTGATTTTCGGCAGTGGTATGCTCGGCCGAGTAGTATGGCTGGCTCTGCCGAGGGGTTCCTGGAGGGCATATGAAGTGTTTTGTGTCTTTTCGTTAATTTATGTCTTTTCATTTTGGTACAGATTCATGGTCTTTCGTTATGTCTAGAATGTTCTTTTGATTAGTATAAATAGTTATGGTAGAGCTTTGTAATAGATAGACTTCTATGAATTAAACAAATTGATTGCTTTGCAATTGTGTTCCTTCGGTAAACTTGGTCAATTTATTTTGGCTTGCAGAAGATCTCTTCGGAGTTCTTATCAAAACCCTAATTCGTGGATTCGAATTAGGTCAAGTAATCGGTAATTCGATTATTTGTCTATCCCGGCTACTTTATTATTTCGCTGCGTTATCTTTCTTTACATCAATTGGTATCAGAGCTCGGTCGATCCTAGGGTTCTCCGACGAGAAGATGACTAACAATGGAGGAAGATGTACTACCTTCGACTGCTATGAGATTCTTCCGCATCTCAAGATGGAGTTGGCTGAAGCTCGACGAGGAGCCAGATGTGGTTCAAAATATTGGTCTCAGAGGGTTCAAATATTAGAAGAGCGCCATTCCTATTTTTCTGAAATTGTAAGAATTATGCGTTTACAGGAATTTCTGTGTGCGGAGGAAGATCGGAAGAACATCGAACTACTTAAAGGAAATGATCTAGATCCGATAAAAGAAGAAGGGGTTGTTCCAGTCAATTCCGCGAATCCAATCACAGAATTTAGGGGTGGACATGGTTCGGTTTGGTTCGGTTTGGAAGGAATTTGGAGACCAAACCGCTAGTACTCGGTTTGGGAAAATCCCAAACCAAACCGAACCATAGAAAATTTCAAACCAAACCAAACCAAACCACCTCGGTTTGGTTTGGTTCGGTCTCAAACCACGGTTTCATAAACGGTTCAAACCGTGGTCCGAACTGCGGTCTAGACCGCTATCCGAACTACAAACCTATCCAACTAAAAGCGTTGCTCTTTACATATTTTTTTTTTATCAAACTAGCAATCATATATATTAAATATAAAACACAAATACTACTATTCAAATAGGAATGAGTTTTAGTAAACTGAAAGTTCATTGTTCTAACAATTACAACAAAAGAAACCATCTCAAAACAAATTACAAGACATTGTCTAAAATAAAGATACAAAATTACAAATTCAAGATTCAACCATTAAATAAAAGTCAAATGTCTTAGTAGCAAGATAAAAGCATCAAACCAAATAGATTATACCAAAGTATCAAACCCAATAAATTCAAGTACAATCCAATTGCAAAATTCAAGATTCATCTTTAATTTTTAATGAACGGCTAGGATTTCGGTTCAAGAATTTCATGGTTCGGTTTCGCGGTTCGGTTTCACGGTTCCAAACCGCGGTTCGGTCTGAATCAGTTTGGTTCGATTCGGTTTGGTTCGGTTATGAGGTTCCAGACTGCGAGTTGAACCGAACCACACGGTTTATTAAATTTTCAAACCAAGCTAAACCATTTATAGAAAAAAACCAAACCAAACTGCGTGGTTTGGTTCGGTTCGGTCTCAAACCGCGGTTTGAACCGAACCATGTCCACCCTTAACAGAATTTCATGATAATACTTGTGATTTCAAGGAAAAGATTATTATTGTTGTTGATAATTTTCTATCCATAGGGGGAGATGAAGAGATTGTTTATGAGGAGGTTGTTTGCGAGATTGAAGATGATCGACAAGTGAAGGAGGAAGAATTAAAGGAGGAGGAAGAAATAAGTGTTGATTGGTCTAAACCCCCGGTCTTGGATGAAGATTTGAGAATTGATCCTGGGAAGGATGGGGCGGACGATCGACGGATGAATGTTGTCATTGCTAGTATAGTTTTATTGCAGGAAGAACACAAATTATGTTGGCTTGGGCATAGGAAACAAATTTATTCCAAATACTTGTTTCAGTGGGACGGAAAAGTATTCTTTTTCTTTCCGAGGACGAGAAAAGCATTGATTTATTCAAAATATTTGTTTTTCTGGGGCGGGTCTTGCCAAATATCGGACGAGAACTCGGGGTCGAGTTCTTTTGAAGAGAGGGTGAATGGTGTAATACGAGACGGAAGACAAAGTGGTGTAGTACATGGACGGAAGACAAAGTGGTGTAGTACATGGACGAAAGACAAAGGGGGCAGTAGACAGATACATAGATTTAAGCAAATGGCTTGTGCTCGGTCGAGCTACGTCTTGACTCGGTCGAGGGGAAGAGGACAGAGGCTTTGATTTTCGACAGTGGTATGCTCGGCCGAGTAGTATGGCTGGCTCGGCCGAGGGGTTCCTGGAGGGCATATGAAGTGTTTTGTGTCTTTTCGTCAAAAGGCATGTCTTTTCGTTAATTTGTGTCTTTTCATTTTGGTACAGATTCATGATCTTTCGTTATGTCTAGAATGTTCTTTTGATTAGTATAAATAGTTATGGTAGGGCTTTGTAATAGATAGACTTTTATGAATTAAACAAATTGATTGCTTTGCAATTGTGTCCCTTCGGTAAACTTGGTCAATTTATTTTGGCTTGCAGAAGATCTCTTCGGAGTTCTTATCAAAACAAATTGATTGCTTTGCAATTGTGTCCCTTCACGGTAAAATTGGTCAATTTATTTTGGCTTGCAGAAGATCTCTTCGGAGTTCTTATCAAAACCCTAATTCGTGGATTCGAATTAGGTCAAGTAATCGGTAATTCGATTATTTGTCTATCCCGGTTACTTTATTATTCCGCTGCGTTATCTTTCATTTACATCAGTTGGTATCAGAAATCGGTCGATCCTAGGGTTCTCCGACGAGAAGATGACTAACAAGGGAGGAAGACGTACTACCTTCGACTGCTATGAGATTCTTCCGCGTCTCGAGATGGAGTTGGCTGAAGCTCGAAGAGGAGCCAGATGTGGTTCAAAATATTGGTATCGGAGGGTTCAAATATTAGAAGAGCGCCATTCCTATTTTTCTGAAATTGTAAGAATTATGCATTTACAGGAATTTCTGTGTGCGGAGGAAGAGCGCAAGAACATCGAACTACTTAAAGCAAATGATCTAGAACCGATAATAGAAGAAGGGGTTGTTCCAGTCAATTCCGCGAATCCAATCACAGAATTTCAAGATATTAATTGTGATTTCAACGAAAAGAATATTATTTTTGTTGATAATTTTCTATCCATGGGGGGAGATGAAGAGATTGTTTATGAGGAGGCTGTTTGCGAGATAGAAGATGATCGACAAGTGAAGGAGGAAGAATTAAAGGAGGAGGAAGAAATAAGTGTTGATTGGTCTAAACCCCCGGTCTTTGATGAAGATTTGGGAAATGATCCTGGGAAGGATGGGGCGGACGATCGATGGATGAGTGTTGTCATTGCTAGTATATTTTTATTGCAGGAAGAACACAAATTATGTTGGCTTAGGCATAGGAAACAAATTTATTCCAAATACTTGTTTCATTGGGACGGAAAAGTATTCTTTTTCTTTCCGAGGACGAGAAAAGCATTGATTTATTCAAAATATTTGTTTTTCTGGGGCAGATCTTGCCAAATATCGGACGAGAACTCGGGGTCGAGTTCTTTTGAAGAGAGGGTGAATGGTGTAATCCGAGACGGAAGACAAAGGGGTGTTGTACGGACCGAAGACAAAGTGTACATATACATGGTATTTCGACAGTGGAAAGGTGCTCGGCCGAGCTGCTTCATTGACTCGGCCGAGGGAGAAGAAGGCAGAAACTTGGATTTTGATAATGGCTATGCTCGGTCGAGTCTAGGCAGTTGCTCGGTCGAGCCAAGGCAGTTGCTCGGCCGAGCGAAGTCGGTGACTCGGCCGAGGGGCTCCTGGAAGGGCATATCTGAAGTATTTTCGTGTCCTTTCGTTATTTGTGTCTTTTCGTTAATTTGTGTCTTTTCATTTTGGTACAGATTCATGGTCTTTAGTTATGTCTAGAATGTTCTTTTGATTTGTATAAATAGTTATGATAGAGCTTTGTAATAGATAGACTTTTATGAATTAAACAAATTGATTGCTTTGCAATTGTGTCCCTTCCCGGTAAACTTGATCAATTTATTTTGGCTTGCAGAAAATCTCTTCGAAGTTCTTATCAAAACCCTAATTTGTGGATTCGAGTTAGGTCAATTAATCGGTAATTCGATTATTTGTCTATCCCGATTACTTTATTATTCCGATGCGTTATCTTTCTTTACATCAGGTAGGCAGGGGGTGGGTGGGGTAGTTACAAAAAATGAGTAAAAAAATTTTTTTTTGGGGGGGAGGGGGGGTGGTAGGGCGGGGTAGTTACAAAAAAATGAGTAATTTTTTTTTTTTGGGTGGTGGGTGGAGGTTAGGCAGGGGTAGGGGTGATTTGGGTTTGGGAATATTTTGGTCATAATTTTTTTTTTTACAATTTCATTCCCTAAGAAATTCATTATTCCTTCCATTTATGGAAGGAATGCCCAATTCCTTCCATCAAATAAATTTGTCATTCCGATGGAATGAAAAAACTTGAAAAACTTGAACTAAACATGCCTAAGGAATTGATCAAATGAAATTGACCATTCTATTCCCTCACTTTACCACGAACCAAACGGGGTCAAAGAGTTAATTATCATATACTTCCTCCATTCCGTCTCAGAATTAATTTTTTTGGACACAGTAATAAAAAAAAAAGTAAAATAAAAAAAGGGTATTGCCAGTATAAAAAATAAAATAATAAGTAATTGATGTTATGTATAGTGTAATAAAACTAGTACTCTCTGACCCGTGTCAAAGGCACGGGGACAGTATGCATGACTGGTCAAGTGAAGAAAATTAAAAGATAAACACCATTATAAGTATCCAATGTCTCAAAATTCCTAAAATCTCAAAATTCATGAAAATAGAATAGCAAACAATCACAAACTATAAAATGATATTGCCTAAGTTTATTCTTAACTCTTGCATCAACTTGAAAGTATATGAAAATTCAAATGATAGATTGAAGTATCAAACTGAAAATGTGAAAGAATCTAAATGTGCACAAATAATAACAAATAGAGTAGCAAACAATCACAAACTACAAGCATATATTGCCTAAGTTTATTCTTAACTCTTGCATCAACTTGAAAGTAAATGAAAATTCAAATGTTAGATTGAAGTATCAAACTAAAAATGTGAAAGAATCTAAAAGTGCACAAATAACAATAAATGTTCAAATTTATGGTATTTACCATAAAGGATGAACATTGGTTCACCGTTTTTGAAGTTGCAAAGATGAATTTCTCCATAAACCGTTCACACATCACTTTCCAATTTCCCATACATATCAATCTTGGACTTTAACGTAACTCAATTATGATTGAAACGGAATTGTGCCAGAAATAAAGTACTATAAGCAATCACAAAATTACATCAAAAGCCCTTATCCCCACCATTACCTTTCCACGATACTTTCTCCACTTCGCTCATGTTACAAAATAACAAAACCATGCAAGTAAAGGAATCATCCCATATATCTTCATACGTCAACTGTGGTGGAGTCATTTGTGAATCAGTTGGAGCTTCAGTATCTTGCAAATCTTCTGTCGAACGAGGGAAAACCTATTTAAAACATGCATTAGATCAATATATACACATATATGGTTATATATAAATGTGTCATGTTATCGATATTAGGTCCCGCTATTTAGTTAGTTAGTTATCCATCCCATTATAAATCTCTTAACTTTATTTTTTAGTTAATTTAATTGAAATTTAACAAAAAGTTACTAAAATTCATTTATTCATAAAATTTTAAATATTATTAATACAACAATATATTAAATTTTATAAAAATTATTTAATATGAAACATATGAAGTATACTGATATCACGAAAAATAGAGAGATGTTGTGATTGAGAAATGCAGGGATAATTTTAGAAATTGGTTAATGAGAGTCGTTGAATTAAAGCATTGATAATTAATCTTATGGTTAGAATTGAAGAAGAAAATAAATTATCAAATGACAGCCCTTGGATCGTAGCGGTTATGGATCGATATCAACCGTTCTTTGTAAAGTCAATAGGCGGTTATGAACCGAGGTGAGAGAGAAAATGAGGTAGAAAATAGTAAGACGATAGTCGTTATGAGTATTACAAATGA
This sequence comes from Adenophora triphylla var. japonica, assembly GCA_022495995.1. NCBI lineage: Eukaryota > Viridiplantae > Streptophyta > Magnoliopsida > Asterales > Campanulaceae > Adenophora > Adenophora triphylla. Next base: position 189,755 of record JAFEMH010002720.1, read on the forward strand.
GTCTCATTAATAAATAAATATTCTATACTTTCGTTCATAGAAAATGAGAATTATCAATAAGACACTCTAGATGACAAAGTGGGTAAGATTATTCTGAATATAAGTAGAGGGAGTATTGCGTTAAATTAAGGTCAAAATATGCATTTTGGCTAACGGAAGTTAGTTATGAAACTAACTCCGGGTAATATGTTATGTGAAATGATCAAATTGTCCCTTAAAAAAAGATGTCCATGATATATGACTTGGAAATATAACATCATATTTTTTTTATTTGCAACAGATTATAAAAACAAATACTCTCTCTGTCTCAAAAAATTTAGATCACTTTGACTTTAATAGTCAACTCAATCGAATTTGACCGTAATTTTATGAAAATTTAGATATTTTTATGCAATTATAAAAATTGTTATTGTTTTACCATTAAAAATACTATCAATAAAAATTTTTAAAATTTCATGGAAATATCTATATTTTTCTATAAAATTATTCATATTTTTTTATAAAAATATGTCAAAATTTGATTGAGTTGATTCTGCGAAATAAATGGAGCGATCGGATCTACACACTTTTTTTTTCATTTACATTAGAATTGAAAATCTTGGTACACGTCAATTTTCAAATAATAGTTATGTATACTATTACTACATTATTATACTCCTGTACCGTTCCACGTGAATGAAAAATTTTAGTCTAATTGATATAACTTTGATCAATAATTTAAATAAAAAATATTGATTCTAATAAAAAAAATTATTATAACACAATTAATAATATTTTCAATAATGATTTTTAAATTAATGGTTAAAATTATTGCAATTTGACTAAAAGTCTCGTGTGGAGGGAGTATGTATTGAACTAGAAATCAACAATCTACGGCCGTATAATCGAACAAATTGAAAAGAAATTCAACGATTGAAAATAAAAAAAAAGTTAGAACTGATATTGGAGGTGAGAATCAATCTTGGCTTTTCTAAAACACAATCCTAGCCACTCATTGTATGGCGGTTACTCTTAACCTCTATTGTATTATAGATAAAGTATAAGAAAAAATAAATGAGATAAATAATAAAAATTACTCCCTCCGTCCCAGGATTTCCGTCACTTTTTACCCAAAATGGCGTCCCGTTTGAAGCGTTATCTTTCCTAAAAAGAAAATGTTTTATTAATATATCCCACTAACTATTCCCTCCACTAATTTTCTCTCCTTTTTTCAAATTATACTCACAACACTTTTTAAATTCACTATTTTTTTCACTAATTCTTTCTCCTATTTTCAAATTATATTCACAACATTTTTTCTTTCTACTTTTTTTCTTAATTTGCGTATGACCCTAAAAAAGTTGACACTTTTCCTGTAACTGAGGGAGTATTTGTTATTTTGAGAGGGGTGGATTGGGGAGAGAGTACAAGTCATGAAGTGTCAACAAGCATAATTCTTAAAATAATGATTTGATTGTTAACTTACTGATTGATCTTCATACATACACACACACAAGTCGCTCAAACAATTTTACAAGAACGCCATCAATGGCGGCTTCATCATCCTTCACCTCCATAGTCCACACACCCCAAACTCCCTCCATTTCTTCATCCCAATCACCTTACTTTTCAAAATTCCTACCACCCAACATACCCAAATCAACAAAACCCAACAAAATTCCCAAATTTAGGGTTTCCCCTAAACCCTCTGTAACCCCAATTGCAGTTCTCTCTGACCCAATTGTCCTCCAAATTGCAGAAACCCTTGAGGATTCTCTCACTTCCACACCTTCATCTTCACTCCAAAAGCTAAGAGACTTATCTTCAGAATACCTCCTCTCAACCCCATGGCCTTCCCGCAAAGACGAGCCATTTAGGTTCACAGACACTTCCATCATCAAAGGGTCCCAAATTCTACCGATTTCGTATCCGTCTCCTGAGTCTTTGAAGCTTTCTACTGTTTTTACAGATACCCATTCCCCTAATTTAACTATTGTTGATGGGTACATTGTTGATTCTTTATCCCAGTTGCCGAATTTGCCAAATGGGGTTTTTGTTGGTAGCTTGTCTAGCCTGGATTCCGAGACGATCTTGGAAAGGATTTCGGAGTTTATTTCGAGTTTTAATGGAGGGGACTTGTTTTGGTCACTTAATGGTGTTGGTACCCCTGATTTAGTTGTTGTTTATGTGCCTGAAGGGTGTAGAGTTGAGGAAATGTTGCATTTGAGATATGTTTCTAGTGAGGGGAGTGATGAGGGGTCGAAAAAGTTGCCCGTTTCGAATCCGAGGGTTTTGGTGGTGGTGGAGAAAGGAGGGGAGATTGGGGTGGTCGAGGAGTATGTGGGTGAAGATGGGGATAAGTGTTATTGGACTAATACAGTCCTCGATGTGGTTATTGGGGAGGGAGCAAAAGTTAGCCATTCTTACATTCAAAGCCAGTCTTTGGGTGCTGCTCATATTAAGTGGACTTCAGTTAGGCAGGTATGTGGTTTAGTCTTGTTATTAGGTTTAATTCAATCTTCTTTTTCTTGAGAATGTATCATACTTTTGCTGTTTATCCCATTTATGATGTTAATTCGTTTTGATAAGTATCATATACATGTATAGTGAATATTGTTATTTCTGATAACCTATATGCCGTTGAAAAGGCAAATGCATCTCAATCTAAGGCTATGCATGTTAATTTTCACCATGTTTTTATAAGTTTTCTAACAAGCAGTGTTGCACGATAATTGAGAACGCAATGTGGTTTGGTTAACAAGTCTTGGCGTTTGTAATCATCTGTGTATAGTTGTTATAGGATGTCGATGCTTAATAGTTTGTTATGATATGAGGAATATAAATCAAGGAAAAACATTAATCTTGTATACATGTGTAGCTCTTTATTATTATTAGGGGGTTAAAGAATAAAGTTAGTGCACGATTGGTTGGCCGGCTTAGTGGCTGATAGGATTATTAGTCCGTAAATCATGTGTTTGGTAGAAAAGATACACCGGGATTATCAATCCTAATTACCCGGATTAATCTCCTTATCCCGCACTATTTATCCTAATAAAATGGTGGTATAAATAGTCTGGGTATTAAGTTATAGGGGATAAAATTGGTATGTACAAAATTACCCTTAACCTAAATTACCAACTTAAAACTACAGTCGTACCCAAATACAAATTTCATAGGATCTCGTCCATCCCTATCGAAAATCTTTCTTATCACAGAACAGGCTTCTGCCCTCCCTCCGCCTATCCCTCCTTCGCCTTTTGCTGCCGATATCTCGGTCTCCTTCCGATGTAGCCTAATTCCGTCACTCTTTGGTGCTGCTACTGGCTCCATCTTTGTCTACTGCCACTGTGTTATCTCTATTTACACATGTCTCAGTCCAACGCCATTTTTGGTTGCTGTATATTTCTCCGTCTTTCTTGTGAAGGTTTATGAACACCAACTTGCGTAAGATTTGAAGGATATGTAACCTCCCATCATTGTGGTTCTCATTGATTTCAACACCATCATCCAAGCAATGTTGTGGGTTTATTCAATCTTGCCCCAACCTACTATTTTAACTGCAAGAAACAATCTCCTTAATTTCTTATATGCAATGGTTGCTCTGTTCTTGAAACTATTTCCTAGATTTCATATCTACAAGGTCTGATTTGTTCTTGTTGAGGAAATAATGGATGGATTGTAGAACGAACTGTGGGTAATTTGGTCTTTACTTAATAATTATCATTTTTAATACAATTTCTACCAAACACAAATTTATGATTTTCAGTCTGGATTATTAGTACCCTCCTTGTTAATCCTTGGAATAATAATCCCCTCATTATTAATACGGGCTAATCCCGTCGGACTACCAAGCGAGCCCTTAATGTCTTTGTAATTCCGCTACATTAATGTTTTACCTTGTTTTAAGAGAAGAGTTCTAAATAAATGCATCTAGAATTAAGAATGTTATCAAATTTCTGATAATGTCATTGCCGAAGCAAGTTTAGTGGTGCGGTGATTTATCCACTTCCTATAACACTATTTGGTGTGTGGTCAATAGCTATTTTACCTTTCATGATTGTTGTAGCCAAGAGATTTAGTGAGAGTCGAAAAGTTATATGTAGGATCTAAAGTATAACTCGAGCATGAACAGAAGTATACGAGGATTAGGATACTACTAAGATACTGCGAGTACGACATTGTTGCTTGGCCTTGCGGGTGGTTTTGCATCCAACCCCATGCTTAAAGAAATATGGGTAACTCTGAAGAAATATATGCTAGATTTTCCTGATTCAAATGAAGAATGTGTTCCTTTTACTGAGTTTGCTCCAATGAGAATGGAACGGAGAGCCCAATGAACGGCATAACGATGCTGCCAGTGGCGAGGCTACCCTTATGCCAAGGGGGTCATCCGACCCCCCTTCAATTTTGGAATGTGTCAATTTTAGTACTATCATATTTCTAAAAATGAAGTTTTACTACAAATAATGACGAATTTATACGTTTTGGCCTCTTAAATCATGAGAAAATTTTACACTAAATTAACATTTTGAAAATAAACAAACTTCGAGGGTTTACTTGTGTGCCTTTCGATATGTCTTATGTGCCATTGTGTGCCATACTTCTGCATCAGTTGCTTGGTGCATTGTTATTATAAAATTTAAAACTACTACACGGTGGTAAGCGGTGAGCTCTTCAAATACTTGGGCTGCCAGATCATCTTGGCAAAACACAGAGAGAGAGAGAGTTTATCCTGCAACAACTAGACATCATACGCTCCCTCTGGCTCTGTCACAGTTGAAGAGCTATATTTTCCTTTAAGGCTGTCCCAGTTGTAGAGGTATTTCCTTTTGGGGAAACTATCTTTTAACATAATGTCAATAATATCCTTCAACTCTGTTGTTGAGAATAATAATGTCTTATCAACTAAAGCAACTTGAAGTTGCGGCTACACAAAAATAAAATGGTTTATTTTTCAGTAACAGAGAGAATAATACTTTTTCAGTTTTCTAACTTATCGTGATTTGAAATAACTGAAAGCCTGACTAAATTGATAAAAAGCATAATCCTGGACATATGTCGATGTGCCTGTTTTATGTTTATTATTGCTTTCTCCATAATGCAAGGTGTGCAGGTTTTGGCCTGCATGTGATTCTCGTTGTTAATATTGATCGGAAACTTGTCATTACCTAAAACTGGGCAAAGGGGCTGTGACCCTGAACAACAAAATTATCAGAATAATAGGAAAAAATAGAACCCCCTATGAATGAACATGAACATATATATAGTTTATGTTTTCTTTTAATCAATTTTGCCAATGGATCTTTAGTCTTGAAGCTACCCACGTCTTACACCTGATAGTTTTACTGACACTCAGAACTGAGATGTTTGTCTTATACATTGTCGGTGTTAACAGAGTACCCTTCCAATTTAAAATTTTAGTCATATTTGAACACCTCCAAGAATCCCCTTGTAGTAATTTTGTCATCCAAGGCTCAGAATGCTGAGCAAAAATTTACACAACTACAAAAGAAAGAAACAAGTTACATGAAAAATAAGATGGATTGTGTATGTAATAAGATGTAAACAAAGTTTCATGAAACCAAGAAAATAAATATAATCAACAATTTAGACGTGCACAATAGAAGATAATTTGAATATATTTAATTTGATGTTTTTGCATAATTAGTAGATAAATTGTAAACCTTCTTAGAGTGTTCTAACTTAATAGATCTGTGGCAGGAATCAAATAGCACCTACGAACTTATAGAGGTAAGCACTGGTGGAAAATTGAGCAGGCACAACGTTCATGTGCAACAGTTTGGCCCAGAAACAGTTACGGAGCTGTCAACATTTCATTTGGTTGTCAATGATCAAACACAAGATCTACATAGTAAACTAGTATTGGATCATCCACGGGGATTTTCCAGACAACTGCACAAGTGTATAGTGGCTCATTCATCAGGGCAAGCAGTATTTGATGGAAACGTAAAGGTTAACAGGTATTATGCTCACCTCCCACTTGCTTTTATGATCTTCAGTTAACTGCCTAGAATAATTCTTGTAAATAGTTTTTTAAATAGAATAGACTTTCTGGGTTAAAGTATTTTAAATACATGGTTGTCTCTCTTTTCTTTAATTTTTTTTTTTTTTTACATTTTAGTGCAATTTCTAAAAGGTACAATCAAGAAAAGCTTAATCTACATTCTTAAAAAGCTTTACTCGTGAAACGGAACTATTCTCTTGGGACAAGAAAACAGGAACCAAATGGATGCCTACAAAGATATATGCTGAGAAGGTGGGACTGAAATACCGAGAGAAATAATACCTCAAATTATAATGTCAATGATTATGAGATTTAATCCTGTTTTGTCTTATTATTTAAAAAGGCTGGCTTATAACTATAATGTTGTTATGAAAGTCATTAAGTTCGATAATATTTTCATATTTATAACAATTATTAACATTAATTTCAGATATGCACAACAAATGGATGCTGGACAACTAACAAGAAGCCTTCTCCTAGAGCCACGTGCCACCGTAAATCTGAAGCCAAATCTTCAAATAATAGCTGACGATGTAAAGTGTTCCCATGGAGCTGCAATAAGTGATTTGGAAGAGGACCAACTTTTTTATCTTCAGGCCAGAGGTATTGATTTAAATTCAGCTAGAAAAGCTCTCATTTACTCTTTTGGTTCAGAGGTGATAGAGCGGTTTCCCTCCAAAGAAATCAGGAAGAAAGTAGAGAGTCGTATCAAGAAGTTGCTCGACCCTAAACTTTCTCCTTCTAGTTGAGCTCCCTGCAGTGCGGACGACTTTTTATAATCTGAAATTTTTGTTGTAAATTAGCATCACTTTTTTTGTACTTTATTTTCTTGTTTTGCAAGTATAATTTTATATCCTTGTGCAAATTTCACATAAAAATTGTAGCCTTGAACATGAGAGAATACATAGGAAAGTGTACTCAGTTGGCATTCCTCAGAAACTGAAAAAACTTGGTGGGATTAGCAAACTAAACTCTTCCCCGAAGGTGTAATGCTTGATCTATTTTTTTTTAATCTTTTGCCTTTCAGTGTTGATTTGCGTCTATTCTAGTATGCCGGTAAACTAGAATTTCAATATGATAATGGGTTGATCGGGATTGAAACCGGGCCGTTTCAATCAAAATGAAGTGAAGAACCCAGATTCCAAAAGTGGCGGTCACTGTGAAAATAACTGACTAAGCCGGGCCTGAAATCATTAACCCTTATCTCATCCAATACCACAACCCAATTTTAGCAGAGGCGGCTAGGGATGGTAATTTCCGTGCAATAGGCATACCATCAAGATTTTATCATGTTTTAAACTGTTGTACACTGTATCGTAGTTTAAAAGATGATAATTTTTAAGGGACAACACGCGTAACCAAAATACCCATTTTGCCACCCCTAGAGGCGGGGTTTGCCTTTGCCGTTTCTGGTTGGGAGACAGCAGGTCGATTTGCTGCTTAGGCTGAGAAATACAAGCAGTACTGTTTGAGTCAAGGTTTTTGCAATTGAAAGAAAGTTGCAAACATGATTGATGCTGCCCAAAAATAATGGTTGGGCCTGGTCTAAGTCCATAAGCGAGAAGTTATCAAGTAGGCCCAAAGCGAGATAAAGCCCAAGAAGAAGATAAGAATAAAGGCAGCCCATGTGCGATTCGCGGGAAAGTGAGTCGGGGGATATCCCGCTAATTTCAATGAAAGGGAAACTCAAGGTAGTGAAAGCGAGATAACGTGAGGGTAACGGCGAAATAATGAGGCAGGCCGGCGAGATATTGGTATGAGATGAAAGGCGAGATATTATGGGGAGATGACACAACCCTTGGTTAGCCGTATTCAGCAAGAGATGGATTCCATTGGGTGCGACTCGTAAGAGGCGGCATATAAATATCTACGAAGTGGGACCCATAAAACGGTTGGGCATTGGGAAAAGTGATCACGTGATTTGAGTTTAATCTCGTAGTTGGCCAATAGAGTGATGACACGTGGAATGAGGCATGGAACGTGAGGTTAACATGTGCATAGCACGAGGGAGCATTGTATATATACATGAGATGGTCTTCATTGTAGAGGTACGTACACACACATACCCACAAACATCTTTCCATTGTTCAGTTTATCCTTGCCCAAGCAAATTCTTATCCTCACGCCGGAGGGGCTTACGCCGGAGCCGCCCGCTTAGCTGGACGTTTCAGGTTTGTGCACACTCAAGAAGGAGCCGGAGCTATCCAATCTCGTACTACAAAGGTCGTGGTTGTCACTGAGGAAATTCCCCGGCAACATCAATCGGTTCCGTTGCCGGACCTCGATTCTCTTCTTCCGCTTGAAGTTTGCCTACGGCCAGAGTGGTAAGTTGGTTGCGATTTGGTAGATCTGGAGGATTGGTGTCTTTGGGTGATCTGATTTTGGTGTTGTTCATAGTTAGTAAGCTTGTTTTTGATTGGAAGTTGGTTGTCGTTTATAGTTCTAAATCAATTACTGGTTGATAGTTTGGTTGATTGAAGTTTTCGTGGTTTTCGCATTGTTTGGGGTGCAAATTTTTGGTGTAGAGGTGTTGATTTGGGTTGAATTGGATTTTATGGGGGTTCGGGAAGGTCATTTGCCGCTTGATTGAGCTTGTTTGATTTGAGGATTTTGAAGTTTTTGGATTTTGATTTAGTTTTGTTGACGTAATATTTTGGAGTTTCGGGTCGATAGTTGGTGAAACTGAAATCTCGTAGTTGGGTGGAAGCATCTTCAAATTTTCTCGGGTTAGATCTTCAAATCTTCATCGATTTGCAGATCTTCAAAGTTTGAGTTCATAAATTTGATTACGTGGGTGATAAGGAATGTCAACACCCGAAAAGGCATAGCTGGTCGAAAACAATGGCGGGAAGGAGCCTTATTCCGCCTATGCCCGGTTTGGGAATATTGAACCGAAGTGAGCGAGAGATACTTCTTCCTCGCAAAGAAATTATTCCCGAAGAGAGAGAGCGGGATACTGGAGGCGAAAGAGAAAGGAATGATATGTCGCCTCAGCCCGAGGATGAAGCGGAAATGGAGGAGGAAAGCTTGAGGATCCATAACAATTTGATTTTGCAATTGTTAGAGAATAATAAGCGATTGAGGACACTGTAGAAGAAGCCTACCCCTATCCCGCAGGGTTTGTTAACGGCGACAGAGGAAGTAAATAAGGGAGTGAATAAGGAAGTCATTGTTGTGGATGATGGAGAGCGACAGAAAGAATCAGAGCCTGAAAAAATGAAAGAAACAGAGGCGAGACTAGAGGGGCCGCAGAAGCGAAAGGCGGGAGAATACATCGAGAATGGGCGAAAAATAAAGGTGTATCATTGGCCACATACTTCCCAAATATCATCTCTTTATTGTGAAGAAGAGGAGGATGACACCGCTTCAAATGAAGCGGGATATGGAGAGCAAGAGCTAAAGACTCCTAAAGGAGGCGAGAGATCCAAGCAGATAGAGAAAGGAAAAGGTGTAGGAGTGAGCCGTTTTGGAGAGGAAGATGGATTAAAGAAGCAGATGGCCGAGATGGCGAGAAGACTGGCAGAATTGGAAAAAGGCGGTATAATTGATAGCGAGAAGGATTCTTTTGTCGCTCCATTTGCCAAGTATATTCAGGAGGCCGAGCCCGCTCCGGAATTCCGTTTGCCCGCCTTGTCCAAGTACGCAGGGATAACTACCGCCAGAACTCACGTGGCGGGATTTGAAGTCACTATGGCGATATTGACCAAGGATGATGCTTTACTACGCAAAACCTTTGCTAGTACCTCGAGCTTCGTGCTTTGGACTGGTTCGTGCAGCTGCCTGTTAATTCAATCTTGGGATATCAGGATTTCAAGAGAAAAATTTTGGCGAAGTTCGGGGCAGTGGGGACTCAGCCAGTAATGCTACAGGAGTTGATTGGAATTAAACAGAAGGCGGGAGAGGGCCTTGTCACTTATACCAATAGATTTTTGCTGATTGCCAATCAAATCTCCGAGATTGATCCCAAATATGTTATAATGACGTATATGTCGGGCCCGTTATCGAATCTTTCAAGAGGGAGTTAAGGATGAGGTTGCCCGCGACATTAAGTAAGCCGCATGAGCGGGTTAAAGCATATTGTGGTGGAGAGGACATCGAGGAAGGAACATCTAGCACCGCAAAGAAAAGTGTTAAAGACAGAATTGAATACGTGAAGGAGGAAAATGCGACTCAAGGAGGCGGTCGAGGTAATCAAGGTGGCGGCAGAGGCAGAGGCCGTGGCCGAGATCGCGGGGTAAGAAGGATAGTCGATTTGCGAGATCAATGCCGTGCCGAGTGAAATTTTGCGAGCCGTCGAGCTTCCAAATGCTTTCGAGACGAGAGACTGAGCGAGAAGAGACATGACTCGATTGTAACTACCACCGGATAGGGGACATGATACAGTATAATTGTTATAATTTGAAGAAGGTGATCCAATCTAAAATTGACAGGGCGAATTACGAGAGTATGTAGTGCCGAACGTAATGTAGAAGCCCAGCGAAGGAAACGGCGGTAGAAATGAAATATTGGTAATCCATGAGCCGGCAAGTATCACTTGTTTGAGTAATCGATCATGTCGCCGTCTCATACTTGCCATATTCCCGCTTAACCGCCAAGCGAGGATGGAATCATCGCCTTTTCAAGGCGAGAATTGGCTTGACTCCATGTCACGGGTGTCGCCCGCCAGGATTTCCATTGCCCCGGAATAGTATTCTCGCACAGTAGTGTTGGTAGATTCAGGGCAAGTCACAACATTCTCTATTATGAAGCTTTCAAGAAAATGCGATATACCGAGGCTAACTGCACCCTATAAGGGATTTTTGGAGGGATTCACAAACCATACCGCGGGTTAAGGGACAATTTCTTTGGCGGTGGAAATAGGAGAAGGCGAGATGGTGAGAACTCGTACTGTGGAATTTATGGTTATTGATTTGGTGTAGCCGTACAATGCTATTGTGGGTATTCCTTTTATGCGTACATTTGAAATGGTTGTGTCCATTCCACATCGCCGAGTCAAATTCCCTACTCCAAAAGGGATTGCTTGCTTGAAGAGCGAAGTTAAGGAGGTGATTCAAAAGAAGATTGAGATGCAAACGGCGGCAAGTGGCTAGCACAAGTTCACTCTCCACGCCTATGGTGGTGCGAGATGCGAGAATTAACATGATCACCGACTTAGGAGGGTATGATGATCGGGAGGAAACGAGAAGCATGAGGAATAAGTCGGCGATCATTGTTATTGATGAAAAGGCGGAAGAGGAAGTTTTGCGAGAAAGAGATGATGAGCGAGATTCCGGGGTAGAAAGGTTGAATGAAAGGTCAGAAGGGAATTTGATGGCACTTGTTATGATGCAAGCTGAAATGGCAAGGTCTAGATCCGCTGAATTTGTGAAAATGAAGGAACCCCTTATTGAGGAGATAGTGGATTCTGATAGTGAGGAGTGTGATGAAGAGATTGTAGTAGAAACACCTGAAGGTGTATCGCTTGTCGGGAGAGATAAGGGGGAGAGCAGAGACAAAGGTGGAAAGAGATGTGTTGATAAGAGAAAGGCGACAGAGATGAAGGTGGATACATTACAAATGCGAGATGAACCAGACATTCAGGCGGCAGAGGAATTAGAGGAGGTAATTGTTAATGATGAATATCCGGAGCAGAAAATAAAAATTGGGAAACAGTTGGAAAAAGATGAGCGGGATAAGTTGGTTGATTTTTTGCGGGATAATATTGATGTGTTTTCTTGGAAGGCTGAAGATATGCGAGGAATAGATGAGAATGTGGCCCTTCACTGTTTGAACGCTGATCCAAATGTAGAGCCCTTTAAACAGAAGGTGAGATATCTTTCTGGAAAAGGAGAAGGCTGTGATTGGAGAGGTTGATAAGCTATTAAAGGCGGGAATCATAGAAGAAATTACTTATCCAGTTTGGCTGGCTTGTCCAGTTATGGTGTTGAAGGCAAACAAGAAATGGCGGATGTGCATTGACTTCACAGACTTGAATACGGCTTGTCCCAAGGATTGTTATCCTTTGCCGAAAATCGACAGACTGGTGGACTCCATTGATGGGCATAAAGTGTTTAGCTTCATTGATGCTTATTCGGGATACCACCAAATCAAGATGCTTGAGGAAGATAAGGCCAAAACAGCGTTTAGAACCCCCATAGGCAATTTTTGTTATAGGATGATGCCTTTTGGCTTAAAAAATGCTGGGGCGACATATCAAAGGATGGTCAATAAGGTCTTTAAATCGCAGATTGGAAGGAATGTTGAAGCATACATTGACGATATGGTGATCAAGACCAAAGGGGAGGATCATTTGGTGGATCTTGCTGAGACCTTTGAGAATTTGAGGAAAAATTCGATGAAGCTGAATCCAAGTAAGTGTACTTTCGAGCGACGCTGGAAAGTTTTTGGGATTCTTGGTAAACCGTCGCGGCATAGAGGCAAATCCGGAGAAGATCCAAGCTTTAATAGATATGAATTCACCCAGAACAATCCAAGAGATTTAAAGGTTGAATGGTAGGGTGATAGCATTGGGGCGATTTGTGTCGCGGTCGGCGGAGAGGTGTTTACCATTTTTTAAGGTATTAAAGGGGGATCAAAAATTTTCCTGGGATGAGAAGTGCGAGGAAGCTTTTCAAAAGGTGAAGGAGTAATTGGGAAGGCCTCCAATTCTTTGCAGTCCTGAAGAGGGTGATCACTTATATGTATATTTAGCAGCGTCTGATCTCGCAGTAGCGGCAGTGTTGATAAAGGAAGAAGGCGGCATGCAAAAGCCGGTTTACTATGTATCAAAGGCCTTAAGTGAAGTGGAGGCGAGATATTTTAATGCGGAAAAATTGGCCTATGCCTTGGTGGTCGCGACACGGAAGTTGAGGGCCTATTTTCTATCTCATCCTGTTACTGTGTTAACCAATGCTCCTTTGAGGAAGATTTTGCAGCAACCTGATTCAGCGGGAAGGTTCCTCAAATGGTCGATTGAATTGACAAAGTTTGATATTCAATATGAGGAGAGAAAGGCCATTAAGGCGCAAGCCGCGTACTTTATTCTTGAAACTTCATTTACTTATGAGCGGGAGGAGACAGTAAACTCGTGGGGCTAAGAAGCGGAAGTCAAAGTCGCAGATCCCGAAGCCGAGGAAGAGCGGGAAAGGCCGGGTTGTTGGGAATTGTATGTAGATGGGTCTTCCGCTAAAGATAAAGGAGGAGCCGGAATCTCGCTAAGTTCGCCGTAAGAAGATTGCAAGTATGATAAAGCCTTAAGGTTCAAATTTAACATGTCAAATAATCAGCCGAATATGAGGCGCCGGTAGCTGATTGAGCTCTGTCGAGATATTGGGGTGAAACAGTAGTCGCCCATTCCGATTCTCGCTAATTGTTAATCAAGTCAAAGGCGTATATGTGGTAGTGAATTCAACGCCGGCAAAATATTGTGATATGGTGAGGCGTATTTTGCAAAGCTTCATTTATTGGGAATTGGTACAAATTGATAGAGAGAAAAATGAGCGAGCTGACATGCTAAGTAAAGCCGCCTGCGACAAAATAGAAGAATTGCCTAAGAAGATTAAGGTGGAGTTCATAGAAGAGCCGGCATATGATAGGCCGCTAATTATGGAGGTGGATGTGGGCGAGAAAGATTGGGTCAGCGAGATGAGAGACTATTTGGAGAATGAAGAATTGCCTCAATATGAAGACAAGGCAAAAATTGTGAAAAGAATGTCGCCAAGATTTACTGTACAGGATGGAATTTTATACCGCAAATCTTTCTCGCGACCTTTGATGAGGTGTGTAGAGCCAGGCAAAGTGGATAATGTTTTATTTGAAGTACATGAAGGAGTTTGTGGTGGCCATCCAGGAGCAAGAACATTGGCCAATAAAATAATGTTCCATGGATATTATTGGCCAACGTTGAAGAAGGATGCGGAAGAGTACGTAAGGAGATGTGATCAGTGCCAGCGACATGCAAATATCCCTAGGCAACCTGCGACAGAGCAGACACCTATTATAGCGGCTTGGCCCTTTGATATGTGGGGGATTGACCTCATTGGGCCTTTCCCTAAAGCTAAAGGAGGAGCTCAAATGGTGGTAGTAGCGGTTGATTATTTCACAAAGTGGACGGAAGCCAGGGCATTAACTTCTACCACTGAGGATCATATAATAAGATTTGTTACATAGGAGATCCTTTGTCGCCATGGAATGCCACGAGCAATCATTTCGGATCATGGGCCGCAATTCAGGAAGAAGTTTCACGGTTTTTGCTCGAATTTAAACATCAAGCATTGGCAGTCCGCGGTTTATAGGCCGCAGTGTAACGGGCAAGTGGAAGCCGCCAACAAGCAAGTCCTGGAAATTTTATGTAAAAATATAGAGAAGAGGGGAGGAGCTTGGTTGGAAGAATTGTCTACGGCTTTATGGTATGTCAGAACGACAGTGAAGGGATCAACGGGCGAGACGGCATTTGCATTGACTTATGGCTCTGAGGCAATGGCTCCCGCGGAGATGGGTTTGCCTACTCATAGAGTGACTTATTATGATGAAGTACTGAACAGCGACAAAAGGTGTGGCGAGTTAGATCTCTGTGACGAGAAGAGACTTAGAGCGAGATTGAGGATGATCACCTATAAGCAGAGAATGAAGGCTCAGCACGACAAAAAGGTGAACAAGAGATCATTCAGTGTAGGAGATTGGGTGCTAAGGAGCCGCGAGGTTAATGGTGCCACAAATGATTTGCAAAGTTGGATCCAAAATGGGAAGGCCCCTTTCAGATTGCCAAGATTGTGCGAGAGGGAACTTATCACTTGAAGGAAGAAGGCGGCAAAGATGTGCAGAATGCATGGAGTGTAGATCATCTCAAGAAATATTATCATTGAAGGAATAAGGGTAATTTGTCTATTCAAATTTGTTCTTATTAAAGTCTCTCTCATAGTAATTTTGATGAATCTATGGAATTTTCAATCATGAATGAAAGTTATATATGTCTTGACTACCTTGAATAAAATGAAAATATCTTGAATGGAAGTTACACATGTTTTGAATATGTTTGGATATAATGAAAGTATGAAATTTTATGACATAAATTTATCTCTTTTAGATTAAGTCTTGTTCAGTAATAATGTTTATGTTATTAAGCCGTCAAGAGCATGATAAGTAAGTCGCTTGGAGTAAAGTTGCCTAAAGACAACTTCACTTTTTCGATGGGAGTATAAGTATATGGTGTTATCTCTCCAGGGATAAGTATATGGTGTTATCTTGCCAGGGATAAGAAGGTAAAAGGTTTTTGATGAATTATCAAAACAAATTGCAAGTCGCGTGAAATTGTAAGGGAAAGAGAATTTATCTCGCTTTTTATGACAAGAGAGTCTACGGACTATAAAAATGAGAGTCTACGGACTATAAAAATGAGAGTCTACGGACTATAAAAAGAAAGTCTACGGACTATAAAAAAGAAAGTCTACGGACTACAAAAAGGAAAGTCTACGGACTATAAAAATGAAAGTCTCTGGACTATAAATAAGAAAGTCCCATCTCGCCTGAATGGCATGTATATGGATGCGACTATAAACAAGAAAGTCTATATCGACTATAAACAAGGAAAAGAGGCCCACCTCGCCTGAATGGCATGTAAAAATGTGGCATGCATGAAAGAAAACACATCTCGCCTTAAGGGCATGAAAAGATGTCGCTAAAAGGAAGAGATGTCTATCTCGCCTGAAGGGCATAAAAAGAGGTGGTTAAAGGAAAGATATGAAGGCAAAAAGAAGGAAATTATTCTAAGTAAGAATCATGAAAAATAAAAAAGCAAGGAAGGAGCATAAGAAGAAGAAAGATCAGCGACAATGTGAGCCGCGTTATCAGACAGAAGTAAAGTCGCCTAAAGACGACTTCACTTTTTCGATGGGAGTATAAGTATGTGGTACCTGTCATGCAAAAAGGAGATTTTTGATGAACTATCAAAACAAAGTAGTAAGAGCGAGATATAAATGATGAAACAAGCAAGTAAAGCATAAAGGTAAAAGGGCAAGCACGAAGGCCGCAAGTATACATTGTTTAAAGGCACACAGGCCCCAAATAAAATAAAGTAAGTTGTTTAGCCACCAAGGCAAGTTACAAAAGTTGTTCAAAATAAACTAAGTACCAAAGAAGAAACAAATTAGACATTGGGTTCATTTGATGGAGCGGCTTGGGTAGAGCTTGAAGTCGCTAGGGCGAGAGTCCTTGCATCTTCCAAAAGTTTGTGCTTCTTCTCAAGCTGATCATTCCATAGAGCAAGAGCATTGGGAGAATGGACAGAAGGGGGATTCCAGGGAGCCTTACCCAGTAATGCATCTTCTTCTTCTAAGTCTTTAAGCTCATCAGCTGAGAAAGGAACCATGGGATGTCCACGGCGACATACTTCACTAAAGATTGGCTCTGAGCCCCAGTGGGCAAGCCGCTCAATCGTGATGGCGGGAATTTCGGGGGCATCAGCAGCAACTGCTCGCAAGACTTGTAGAGAGGTTTGGTCGCCAATGTCAGTCAGATCATCTTTGAGTTTGGTCACGTCGGTGTTAAGGGAAGTGATTTCAGCAATCTTACCTGTTAGTTCTTCCCGCAACTTGGCTATTTTGCCTTGAAAAAATTGAGTATCAGCGACATGAGTCTTCTTTAAAGTCTCATTCTCGCTCAGAAGCTTGGCGGCATTCTCCTTGGCAGAAGTAACTTCAACAGTAGCCTTGTTGAGGTCGGTTTTGGCGGTAATGAGCTCTGTGTTGACGGTCTCAAGTTGATTTTGAGAAGTAACTAAGTCAGTCTTCAATTTATCTCGCTCTCCCTCCAAGTTGGTGATAGTTGCATCTCGCCTTCCGACTCTACTGCGAAGGGTGTCCTTGTCTTTCCATAAAATTTGATTGGCAATGTCTAGTTTGGCCAGATCTTTGGTAAGGAGATGATTTTTCTCAGTTATGCCCATGATGGAAGCCCCAAGCTTAAGAAAAAAGAAAGGTTAAGTTGAAGGAAAAATGAACAAATTTGCAATTGCTTATGAAATGGAAGAGCGACATACCAGTGAAAAGTGAATTCCATCTTGGCAAGCGGCATGGTCCACATCCATGTCTGTTACTCGCTGAACTTGGATCGGGTCGCTGGCGCGAATTATGGCAGAGCTGCCTATTAAACTCTCTTCAACGCCGCGATTTTCGTTGATTAATCCCTTTAAGCGGGGGACTTTGGCGGCCTCTTTGCTAAGCTCATAGAGCCCATCAAAATCAGTGGGCATCAAAAAATTCTCTCGGAGCCAGCTGGGGGTTGGAAGAGCGAGATAAACACTTGGGTCGCGGGGAGTTGAAGGAGAGTTGGAGGTATTGGTTAAGTCACAAATTTCAACTCCATGAGATGAAGGAGGGACATCACCTTGGTTAGGCTCATTGGCATCACCCGCAGGAGTGGGAGAGTTGGTTGGAACGGGATCAGGAAGAGGAGTATTAATTGCTTCTTCAATGAGGACATTTTCAGGTTGCGGGAAGGATGTTGGCGGAACAAAGGTTGGCGGGGCATTGCCTTCAGTGGAAGGAATGACTTGGATAGGAGAAAGGGCTTGAGTAGTTGGGGGAGCTTGAGTAATAACAGGATTGGGCGGGATATTCTCTTGAGTTGAAGGTGCGACATTGGAGGGAACTGAGGCAAGTCTTTTTTGTCGCTTGGCGCGGCTATTCGGGTTGGTAGGCTTAGCCCTTGCCTTTGGGTTAGAAGGACCTTGGTATTTTTCTCGAGCAATCTCCTCAGAGTCAGTGCCATCAAGCGATACTGGTAGAGGAAGGTCAGTGGGAAGAGCATGGAGAGAAGCATCGCGGGTAAGAGCTAGCCTCTGTCTTCGCTTGTCTGTATCCCGGTTGGCAATTTGGCGGCCTTCCATGGATTTGGCTCGATGATCTGGAAACAAAGAAAAGAAAATGTAAAGTTAGAGTTATTAGAATGTAATTCAAATCGAAAGGAAGAGAAGGCTAAAAAGAGACATACAAATAACAGTGTTCATGGCGGGAAAACTACGAGTTCCCTTGCATAAGAGACATTCGTGAGCATATTTGTCGTCTGAATGTCGCTCCCAGCCTTCAAAATAGGTATGAACTATGGGAGCTCGCGTTGGGAGAATTGGTGAGTTATCTGCTAGTCCGACTTGATTGAGAAGTTTTCTATTTCGCAAAATACCCCTCCAAGAAATAAGAGGTTGTGGAGTATCATCAGGAGAATTGGCAGGTATAGCAACAACAGCTTGAATGGAGACACGGAGGGCATTGTCGCCAACAAATGAGGCATCGCGGGTTTCTATTTGAGGTTTGATGGGATTAAGATCAGCGGGATGAGTCCATCCGACGCGGGAAACAATGAAGAGAGGATCACTCAACCATTCATGAACCTTGGTTGGTAAGGGAGTAAGGATTTTAAGACCTCGTTGGTATTGCAAAGAAAGGCGGGTTTCTTCTGTCTCGTCATCCAGTTTAGCAGTTTGTTTGTAGCCTTTGAATAGGCTGACTAAGGATGTGATGGTAGGTTCTTTCCTTAAAGCGCGACAGATGGTGATGAAAGCAGTAATGATTCTTATGGCATTGGGGTGGATTTCTGTTACCATGGCTTGGGCTTTATATAGTACGGCACAAAGAAAAGGATCTAAGGGGATCCTAAGGCCGGCTTTGAGCTAAGAAGGAAAGACAACTATGCCGTCGCGCATTTCTCGCAAGTGAGCAAGTGAAGTGCTCCCCTGGTAATTAGAAATGTGATAAAGAGTGTGGTCTATGTGGTATAGGGTGTGCCAAGAGGTGACAGGGTTGGATACAATAGACCCAGCATCAGAATCAGGAAGAGCGAGAGATGATCCCGCCTCAGCATGTGCGCGATGGACAAAGAGATTACCTTCATTGATGTTTAGAGGTTGAACCCCAGTGGGAGGGGGATTGTTGGATGTCGCGGCGGGAGAAGAAGTCACTTGATCAGCCATCTCGCAGGAATCACTGGAAGAAGAAGAAGAAATGATAGATTTATAATGCATCCTACGTTTAGAAAAGGGATCAGCGACACAGTGGGATTCAGATGAGTCGCTTAAATTGGGGTCATATTTATCTTTGATAAATCGGACCAATTCTTTGTGAGAAGTAAAAATATGGGACATAGGGGCTGAAAGGGGGAGGAAAAAATGACCTTGGATCTCAAGGGACTCAATCAATGAAGGATCTACCCAGTTTTCAACCATCATCCTAACTATGTTGGCCTTGGGCAATCTTGCCCAAGTAGTTCGCAGGCGTCTGTATAAGCCGCCTGAAACTTGACACCTACCATATCTAACCCGCCTAGCGCAATTCTTGTATCTCGCCATGAAGGGTAATTTCGGAACAAAATTGAAAGGACGGACAAAAGGAATAACAAGACTCAAACAATTGGGCAAAAATGAAAGATTAAAGTATGGGGGTTTAGAGAATATGAAGGGTTTTGGGAAAGTTACCTGGTAAAAATGAAGAACGGCTGGAGAAGTCGAAGAATCACCGGAGAATATGACGGAATCCTGGGAAACGAGGAATGAAGCTCCGAAATCAACTTCAAATGGCAAATGACGCATAAAATGGGGTTTAAGAAACAAATTTGTGGTTAAATCAGTAAAGAAACGGTGGAAAATGGAGAAAAGGCTCGTCGGAATCAAAAGGTTGAGTGGCCGGAAAAACTAGGGAGGGTTTTCTCAGGTAAACGAAAGAGTGAAGAGGGAAAATGAGAAGTGAAAGGAATATTTATATGAAACAGGAAATAGGGGGAAGTGATTGATGTGACGGTTGAGATGAAAATTTTAAATTTTCCCCCTTATTTGGCACAGTTCCCAAATGACGGCACATTGAATTTTGGGGGCTCACCATGGAGGTGACACGTGTATAGATAGGGATTACCAACATTCAGGCATCTTGTAGAATTGTATGTCGCGGAATGACGAGACAATGAACGTCAAGTTTTCGGCGAGACCATGAATGAATCTCGCCTCAAACTTAGGGGCTTCTGATGCTGCCCAAAAATAATGGTTGGGCCTGGTCCAAGTCCATAAGAGAGAAGTTATCAAGTAGGCCTAAAGCGAGATAAAGCCCAAGAAGAAGATAAGAATAAAGGCAGCCCAGGTGCGATTCGCGGGAAAGTGAGTCGGGGGATATCCCGCTAAGTTCAATGAAAGGGAAACTCAAGGTAGTGAAAGCGAGATAACGTGAGGGTAACGGCGAGATAATGAGGCAGGCCGGCGAGATATTGGTATGAGATGAAAGGCGAGATATTATGGGGAGATGACACAACCCTTGGTTAGCCGTATTCAGCAAGAGATGGATTCCATTGGGTGCGACTCGTAAGAGGCGGCATATAAATATCTACGAAGTGGGACCCATAAAACGGTTGGGCATTGGGAAAAGTGATCACGTGATTTGAGTTTAATCTCGTAGTTGGCCAATAGAGTGATGACACGTGGAATGAGGCATGGAACGTGAGGTTAACATGTGCATGGCACGAGGGAGCATTGTATATATACATGAGATGGTCTTCATTGTAGAGGTACGTACACACACACACCCACAAACACCTTTCCATTGTTCAGTTTACCCTTGCCCAAGCAAATTCTTATCCTCACGCCGGAGGGGCTTACGCCGGAGCCGCCCCCGGCTTAGTTGACGTTTGTGTTTGTGCAGACTTGAAGAAGGAGCCGGAGCTATCCAATTCAGACTACAAAGGTCGTGTTGCCGCTGAGGAAATTCCTGGCAACATCAAGGATAATGAGGATGTTTGATACCTCGATTGTCACGAAGCCCTCTCATGCGAATGAAATCCACTTAGTGAATGTTTTGTCCGCTTTCACTGAATTCTAGGAGAAGCAGTTGAGCAATCGAGAAGAGCTATACCGGATCGGAAAGAATAGGCCAGTAACTTTCTTTGAAAGCAAGGACATGCAATTATAATACTCCGTCCGTCTCTAAATGAATGACCAAATTTCAGGGATATTTAAGCAAAAAAAAAAAAAAAGAGCTCACAGTAGATATTTGGAAGTGAAACATTGATGTGGTTGGATATTAGAACATCATCCATAGTATTTAGTAAACCGCATTGGTGGAAATCCACCCTCATCAAAATTACATATCTTCACTTTTTTCCAAGTGAAAATGCTCAAGTTTCTCTCTATAAGAAATGTAAAATACCAACCCCATCACCACCAACTTACAGCCATTTTTTCCTCTTTTGGGTATGAAAAGAAAGAAGAGACCAACAAATTTGAAGATCCTTCAACTATGCAAAATCTAAAAAGAAGAAAATAAAGACATGAAAAGATAAATTTAAAAAAAAAAAAAAAAATTGTTTCTTTACCCACCACTCCTCTGTTCTCCACCTTTGTAAACGCAATCACCAGCAGCTCCAACTACAAAATTCCTTCTCTCCGTCCTGAGTCTTGATCAATATCTAACACAGAGGACGGGAGTTCTCTTTGTATGAGCAGACGGACCCATGAAAAGTGGTTCAGGTTCTTCCTGAACTGTCCAAGATTCTCTCAGCACGAGGATCATAACTGCAGCTTCACTGGCATACTGAGAAGTATAAATCCTGGCTGGCTGCTGGTAGAGAGAGGTTTCCTGAAGTTGTTTAAATGAGATATTTAAAGGTATTTTCCTGATGATTTCCAAATTCTTCCTTCAAGCGATACAACCATAACAGTGACATCATCGTGGTACTTCCTACGATCTCCTGTCGGAATGTCCAACAATTCATGCAAATCCATTCCTACGACCAAGAAAAGAGCATTCGAAAGTCT
This sequence comes from Adenophora triphylla var. japonica, assembly GCA_022495995.1. NCBI lineage: Eukaryota > Viridiplantae > Streptophyta > Magnoliopsida > Asterales > Campanulaceae > Adenophora > Adenophora triphylla. The sequence continues at coordinate 211,525 of JAFEMH010002720.1, forward strand.
TTTTTAATTTTTATTTTTTTGATAAGAAAGAGAATTAGAAAGTCTTAGTTTAGAGTACTGAGCTAATGGTATGAAAGGATGTGAATGACAGCTAGAGAAGAATAAAACAAGGCAGGGTTTAACATCAGGAAATTTATTTCAAGTAATTCTACACAAATCACATTATTTCATTTTTACTACCCATTTGATACGTTTGGGCATTAATTTTTAAGTCTACAGTTCATATCATCCACAAAGAACTTGGTTATGAAGATTTGGTGAAGCTGCGTTAGTCAGTAGCAACTGGTGGCAAAATAAAGTGTTTAGAGGCTCTAATGGTGAATTTTCACTCATGGCCTTTGCAGGTGTTGGAATAATAGCATCAGTGTTTGCAACTTCTTACCCCAAATATGAATAAAATTGCATTTAAATTTCATTGAATCATGTGTGTGGACATGTGACATGTCAGATACCCAAAAATATATATATATGTGTGCTTCGAGCAATTCTCTCTCTTTGTAGCTTAACTGCAACCAAAAAGCAACTTCCATCACTGAACAGCGGAAGTTTGTGTCTTAAACCCTCAATAGTGATCTGACACAGCCCTGAGGGATACTAATCTAATATTAGCCTTAATTTGGAAAGAAAAATAAAAATGAGGTACCACAGAGTGATGTTGAACTCATTTGATTAAGAGCCACGCATGTTCGGCTAGTTCAGAAGTTACAGTAAGCTTAGTTGACTGATTTAGGTTGGTTCTCAATCACACAAGTTTTCGATGCATTTAAGTACTATAATAACAAAAATACATATGTACTAAAACAGCATTAGAAAGACCCTTTTATTTTAAGCTACCGTTATCTTAGTTGACTAATTTTGGTTGGTTCTCAATCACACATTTTTTTATGCATTGGAAGCACTATCGTAAGAAAAATACATATTTACTTAAACAGCATTAAAAACAAGGGCAAAGAGTAAGGTCAAATAACAAGGCAAGAAATTACCAGCTTTTTTGGCTGCACGTAAAAGAAGCTCCTCTATCAAGTGTTGAGCAGGGTCTCCATCTGGAAACTTCTCCATAAAACTCTCAACATGAGAAACCACTTCCTGATTGCTCAAGTACTGATATAAGCCATCAGATGAAAGCACAAGAAATTGATCTCTTGGACAGAGTTTATGATGTCTGACAGAAGGTGAACAAGATACATATGGTGCATTACCAATATAGTCATTGCGAAACATCTCCAATAATGAATCATTCCATTTGGCCTGCGCCAATAGATTAACATGAGAGTCTTGCATAGTCTATGCAAACAATGCATATGCCATATTCAAATCAATTTCCATAAGGAGCTTAGAAAGTACTCCCACCGTCCCAAAATAAATGTCCAAAAAAAATTCAAATTAGCTCTTGATCAAGAGTCATTTGAAAGAAAAAATGGACATTCATTTTGGCACATTTTGGCACATTTTGGCACGGATGTAGTATATACTATATAGTTGAAATCTACAGTCTACTAAAAACCCACTTGATTAAGCCTCATAGCCCCATTCCCTACCACTTAAGAACTGATGGTAACCAAAGAGAAGATATTGATTGTACAAAAACCATTTGGGGATAAGATATTGCTAATAGGAGTTCGACAAGAGCACAATCTTCCATAGAACTCAACTCGATCTTAGTCCCAATCACTTGCAGTCAGCTACTTATCAGTTGTCACCGAAAAGTACATAGTAAAATGTTAAATTAAGATCACTACTCAGGAAAGAAAAACACATTTATTTTTTATTTTATTATTATTATTATTTATTTATTCTACTCAGGAAAGAAAACACATACAGTATAGGCTAAAATAAGGAAAGAAGACCATGGACTAGGTGAGCTGAGAAGGAAAATAATGCGATTAAAAAGAAAGCAGGTACAAGCAACACAAACAGAAAGGCAGAATTCCTCAATGTTCACAGCAATACTTTCAAGAAGTCAAAATGTGTGCCAGGTTTGTCAGATGTCTCTTCTACACTTTATCATGTAATACATGTACACCAAATAATTATTCACAAGGTATAAACACCTGTCCATCCCCATGCAAAATTGGAGGCCAAGCAAGAATATTTACTTTCAGGTAAATACTACAAAATGAGGAGCTCAGCTTAACAGAATAAAGATCTATTACGGAGTATTACTCTAGTACTACTCTGTCCATCATAATAGAAAAGGTGTGTAACCTTCTTTGGGCCGACCAATTGAAGAGTAACACTTACCTTTTAAGGAAACTTTTTCACAGAAAATTGCCTGTGCTATTTTCCCCGACTAGTTTGAATTATATACTGCCACTAAGTTTGATATCAAATGTTTTTAGGGGCAATTAGAAAAAAAGAAAAATCTCAACCAATTTCTTAATTTGCGTGCTTAGTAAAATGTTACTCTCCTATATTGGGGAGGCATTAGTATTACTCCTATTTACTGTAACAGGAAAAATAGAAAATAATTCCATTAAGCTTTCATCAATTAAATTATATATCCAATAAAGAATTAACACTAAAAACTAGCAGAAACACCAATGTAAATAAATAATGGCATTCTTACCACTTTTGTCAACTTTCCTACTCAACACGGTTTACTGGTTGTGGAGGAGGAATATTTTATACTCCGTAACATTTGATCTTTTACAAAACTAGGATGTACTATACCCCTTTATTATCTTTGGAGAGACAAAACACCCAAACAAATACGTATATCTGATTTCCTGTGCATAGGCAACGGTAAAAAGGAAATGAAACTCCAATCATCAAGGTGAGTAAAGGTTTAGGAAAGAGTGAGCATGCAAAAACAAGGGAGGTACTTCACATAAGATGCGTGCGGAAGTCTTTAAGGTTCCTCCAAAAATTTGTTTGACAATATGTTTAGCATGTTGCAAGATAAAATGATTATGACACACCAACACCCAATTTCCAGTACACCCAGAAATTGTTAATATTGCTAAATACCAAACTAACCCCATGGATCCAGGTCTAACGCACCCACGAAATCCCAAAAGTTTCAATGCACCAACAAATTCCAACTACATCCAAATGAAAGCAGGACAAACCTACACGTCCAATAACACTATTGGCCATTTAAATAATTAAGTGAGAAAAGTTAGTAGAATCTAGTAGTGAAAAAAATATTAAGTCTCAGACCCGGTCACCCAGATGCTAAGACTCAGACGTGGATATGTGAGGGGGGAAATAAACCTTAATTTTCCTCCATAACACAAAGAACCGATCATCGGATATAAGATAAATAAGCCACCCTTATCAGAGATGCATCCCGAAACTTGTAAATGTTCGAATAATGCAAAACAATGCATCAAGCAAAAACGTGTATATTTATCACACATTGTTTTCCTGGCATTACTCCTTTATTACTATGAGTACTCAGCTCAATACTGCAGAACTGATAGATTTGTTCCTACATTAAAACTGTCTATTTATATGTATATATATATATATATATATATGTGCACATACATATGACTCATGGGATTGCTGGAAATACTGAGACAAACTGAATGATGAGCAACAAACCTGTTTCAGGAATCCAGCCCCAAATGCGCGGGTAACCTTCAGACGACCTTTTACTCTATCATTGACTATACAATGGCTGTCATCCGGGTGCTCTTTCTTGATTCTCATAACTTCCTGCAAACATATTTGATTTATGAAGCAGTGAAATTTGTGCTACTATGTAACAATCAGAAAAGAGAAGTTTTGAGCATTCTGTCACCTTTAATGCTAAGACATATGAACCAAAAAGTAATTCGTATGATCAAAAGTCTGGAAGTATGAGACATGCAAAATAGTTAAACACAATTCCACATTCTCTACTCATGGACACAAGCCAAATAATTTGATCTTCAGATATCAAGAAAGCAATGCCAGAGTAAACATGGTCAGATAGCTCTTATGTTCTACCGACTCAGTTATGAAAAATACTCTTCATAACTCTCCTATATATCCATCCGATCCCAATTACGGACATTGTTCCCCTCTATTATTTTCTGTTTTCCGTAAGCATAAATTGAAGTCTATATAGTATCCAAACTCCCATGAAGTGAGAGTCCTTTCCCACTCCCATCCTTTGTATAGGACTGAACTTTCTTCTGGTCTTTGCGCTTAACCTACCCCGCTTACTCTGCATTGTTTTTGGTTTTGATTTTCTCTCATTATTCTTCCTCAACACTCCAAACTTATTTACTTATATTAGTGCATAGTCCAATAAGTAGTTCCCGTTATTTATCATTTATTGATATTCACTAACCATCGTCTCAGCAAGGATCTTTTGTGCATATGTAGAACTTAGCAAACTCACTTAAAATCTAACATCTGAATCATGCTACTTGATTCAAGAACATTACCCTATCCAGTTCCATTCTTACTTATAACATCAGAATTAAATGGAAACAATTGGCAGGTTTACTTTCATCACAATACGTAAAGAAAGGCATGAAGTGAAAATTACAATATATAACTTCACTCCCCTCACAAAACTGCATTGTAGTAGGAAATATGCAAACAAAATAGAACAACTTGTTTGCACCAGATGGATCACACTTTCAATCTTTTGATTAACAGCATATCTGCATCTCAACCCATATTTGAATTCATGCTCCACAGCTGGTCTCAATGAACAATAGTCCCAGTATAGTATCAACTCTCATGCTACCGAACCTTGGTTCGTATTAACCAAAAAGAAGGGGTCCATGGAGAAAAGGAACAGGCAACACAAAGCATATTTCATGGCAAGGAAATAAAATGCAATGTGATACTCCCTCCGTCCCAATTTAATGTTCCTAGTTTGACTTTGCACGGAGATTAAGAAAAAATAAATGTTGTGAAAATGAAAAGTAAAGTAGGAGATAGAAAGTTGGTAGGGTCCCATTGTCCATTTTAGGAAATAAAGCAACTAAGAACTTTAAACCGGGACAAACTAAGATGGAAAGTAAGAACCTTAAACCGGAACGGAGGGAATATTTAATTACCAGCTATTAAACTCGTACATGAACGGCATCAAATCCAAACACAAGAAAAATGTGAAACCATTTACGAGTTCTAATTAAGAAAAAAGAAAAAACTATTGCCACTTTACTTGAGAAGTGGCAGACAATCATAATGAGCCACATATCTATCTGCATTGAAGGTTCAAAATCATAGGCCCCCAAAATCACAAGCATGTATGCAAAATTTAGCAGAATAATGGAAAACAATATAACTACAAGAAGAGTAATAGATCGTTATATGTATATATATACATATATGTATATATATACATATATGTATATATATACATATATGTATATATATATGCATATATATATATATATATATATATATATATATATATATATATATATATGCATATATATACTCCCTCCGTCCCATTAATAACTTCACTTTTTGCCAAAACGGGTGTCCCATTTAAAGCTTCACCTTTCCTAAAATGGCACGAGAACGGAAAAAAACTTAGATTAAGCCCTGAAGATCCAATGAAATGATGTATTTATATCAAATCTAGTGACACACATCCTATGAGTGGAGGTTTAAACATCATATAAATCAAGGTGAAATCCAAGATCAGAAGAAAGTGTAGTTTCGTTTCCTAAATTTTTATTTTCTATAGGAGGAAATAATGAAGTTGGTGAAAGGGAAACCAAACCCACTATTAATGGATACGTAAAGGATATGGAGTAATGGAGGTCCCCCTTGTACTTCCTAATCCATTAAGAAAGCATAAAAAAACTTTACGAACAATGCCATCAACTCATCAGCAGCTTTGATTGATCACCTTACAAGCCTCAAAAAGTATAATAAGAATTATTTGAAAGCAGGATGTCATTCCTAAGATGGTCTACGCTAAAGACGATAAAGAATCTGGCTGGGTCCTACTAGGATCAGCAAAAATAATTAATGCCGGAAAAACAGTCAAAAACAGTATACACCACTTATTGTCGAGCCAAATGAATATCGATTGGCAAAACTGAGCACCTCGCCAAATGTCGAATGAGCTTTCCTTTGCAAATCGTCATCTCGAGCAAATGATCAGCAATAATTGCAAGAACTAGGCAAAACGACAATCATACCCTATATCGTGTGTTTCTAGTTACATCATCCTAATATGTCAAAAACTAGCCTAAGCCCGTATCCAAGGCCACGTTTTTTTTTTTTTTAATTTTTTAAAAAAAAAAAAAAAATTAATTAAAAAAAAATAAAAAATTTAAGGGCAAAATGGGAAAGGGACCAAATAGTGAGGGCAAAATGGGAAATTCCCCCATTGGAACTGTTCATGGGGGAGTTCCCATTTATACTATAGATTAGATAGCCGTAATTGGTACTTATATAGATGAATACAAGGAAAGAAGATTGAAAGAAAAGTGAGTAGTAAGCATCTTGTTGTAAGCATTTTACGGCTGATTCCACACTATCAATCCCACGTGTCAAAATTAATATGACCAACCCTCAACATACTTCAGACCATTGGTTCGTTGCCGAATATCAAAATTAACTAGAAGAAACATAGTTGAATGCCATCAATGCAAGTAGCTGATGAAGAAAAGGGATCTAATACAGCATAATTTATTTATTATCGGATTAATTAGTTAAATCAATTGACCTCCACAACCAAGAGTATAGAGATTAGCTGGTAAGGGTTGTTTTAGCTTAACCATAGGACTTGAGTTCAAGCCCTTTGAATGAAGCTGTGTTAAGAACTTGGAACAGAGTTTTAACGACCACCTGTTCCCTATCCGGCTCGAATTCAGGATAGTCGGCACCCTGTACGGTGACAGGTTACCAAAGGTTCAGAGCAAAAATATATATATACCAACCTCCAAAGTAAGCTATATCACCCACCATATGGGAACTACCTGGATTACTCTACTCAAACCATAAATGTGTATTCCCTGCTTAAACTTGAAGCCAAAACTCATTACAATTCATGGTTTCTGACATCCACATGACACTCAGTTTCGAATTTCTACCTCTATTAGGTTTGAAAATGTACTACTACCAGCAATTTTTTGTCTTCCTAGCTAAGTACCAGTAAAACAGCAGAGATCTAAAATACAAACATGATCAAGTTATTAGCAATTTAGCAGTAATATAATTTTTATGAAACCAAGGACCAGCGTCCCTAGACAATCTACAGTATGATAAAATCTAACATTTCTATAACATAAGCCGAAATGAGGGGTACTTGGTTAATGGTTTGCGAGCTGGACAGTGTTTCTCTATGTGTGTCTGAATGAAGATGTAAAGTTCAGTCCACCATAAAATGGATATTCCACTACTGAATCTGGAAAACAGAAAGTTCACATGAGAAGCTACTTGAACTTTGAACTTCTAATGAATAAAACTAAGTGCCGAGTCATGGTTCAAGAATACACACAACAGCAATCAACATATCATCTCACTAAAGAAAAAGATTTAAGAACATATCATTACTTACTTCCTCTATGCTCGTGCTGTGATCTGTTGACAACTGCAATGCCATCAACCTCGCAGGTTGAACAGGAGCCTCATTTCCAGTATCAATTAGCTTTTCAACTGCCTTTTCAACAAAATCAGTGGATTCCTCAACAATTCCCTCAACATGTCCCCCATTATCCCCTAGCCCCATTGCGTCCATACTCGAACCAACTTCATGTGACTCAGATTGCGCAACAATAGCTCTACTATCTCCCAAATTCATTACATAAACATCCTCATCTCTCATCAAGACGGCCAACAAACAAGAACCCATAAGTGCAAGCTCCGGATATCGATCCATAACCTTGTCAGTCATGTCCAAATATGCAAGCTCAGTTGCTTCAAGTGCCCTTGACATAGCTCTCAAAACCAACTCATGGTCTACTGGACCGACCTTCCTTGTTCTACCACTTCTAGCACTACTTCTCTCCTCTATCCTGTTCCCTACTTCCCTTTGCTCTTTGGCATCCAATCCAAACTTCCAATCAAACAATTTCTTACTGTCTTTGTGTTTAATTAAACCATGTTTCAACCTGGACAGCAATAAAGATCGTCTATTACTCGCAGAGCTAGTTTTGCTAATACTAAGTGCATCATCAACAGAAAATGCAAATCTCTCCGAACCCGATAGATCAAGCCCATCTTCAGGCTCCTCCTCGGCAAGATATTCCCATAATCTCCTCCTCCTAACCGTAATCTCCCCAGATTGAAAAGAAACTTTCTTTACTGATCCCATGTTTGATGTAGCTACTTCCGGCTCGTTTACAGGTAAGTCTGCACGAGATGGATTTCGCTCATCTGTAAGTGATGCATTTTGTTCACAATTTTGTTGTGAACGTAAATGTGAAGTTTGTTGAAGACAAGATTCTTCAGTATCCCAAAATAAACCTTCTAGCTCTTTGTACATAGCCTTGTACAAATTACCCATTAAGAATTCTGGCGCATCAGGACCGTTAAACCCATCATAAATTCCAACAAACAGCCATCCATGCTCTTCAGATACAACCACATGTACACGATCCTCCCCTGCCTTCCCTAAAGCCCATTGAACATCGCTGTCGACCCTCATATACGGCTCAAATCCAGTTTCTCCAATCGCCGGTGAATCCTTCCGGCCAATGAAGTTCCTCACCGGAACAACCCACGGACGAGGAAAATTCCGCTGAAAAGCCTTTCGAATTCCGGGAATGCCTTTCTTCCTCTTCCTCTTCGCGTAAGGCCCACCAAGTGGCGCCGAGAAAGGGACGCGGCTACCACCGTCGGAGCCAGCGGTCGAATCTAGTGGTCCGGAGAGTGCCCCGCGCTCGAACGGACCTGACATGAAGAACGTCCTTTCCAATGGACCGGACGGCTCATTACCAACGGCGCAACCACGAGGAAGCGGCTGAAGCGGAAGCGAGCTAAACAACGACGTACTCTCGAAGCCATTAACTATACTAGACTTAACACCGCCACCAACACAGTCAGTGGCATCATCGTAAATATTCTCCAACTGGAGGACAGTTCTGGGAGTGGATGTATTCGCACTTACCGAGGCACCTGAAATAGCCTTGAACCCAGTCTCCGGCAGCCCGGAAGGTCTAGTAGACTTGTTACCGGAGTCGTGAGGTGGAGAGAATCGGAGTGAGTTAGTAGGAGAGAGAAAGCGATCGGACTGAGTAGGAGAGAGAAAACGAGCGGAGGAGCGGACGTAGCAGAATGAGTGACCTAGGGTTTCGTCCAGCGGTTCGGTGCCGTTGAAAATGACCTCACGGTCGCCACCGTCGGCCGCCGCCGCCGCTGCTGACGGATTAAAGCACGGAAATAGCTGCGAGAATCCGCCACCCATTACATTTGATTCAACTCCTCCTCCACCCTGTTTCCTTGCTTTTTCTTTTTTTCTAGAGAGAGAAAATCTATGAACATTGTAAATCTAGAGAGAGAAAGTGATTGAAAGTCTTGCTTTTGTTTTTGTGTTTTTGCGGGTCGATGACATAACCTCAACGGAAAATAAAATGAAAAAAAAAAAAAAGAATTAAAGGATAGAGAGTAGACTTACCGTTTATGGTCTTTTTTCTTTTTTTTTTATTTTTTTAATACTACCTCCATCCCTTGGAAGTGTTCCCTTTGATTAATTTAAGCTATGTTTGACTCAAACATTAATAAAAATCTAATCATTCTAATGAGATTTTAAAAAATTTTATTGATAAATAATTTGCATTAATGTTTAAGTCAAACTTAACTTGAATTAAAAAAAAAATATTAGTGTATTAGGTATTTTATTTATAAAAAGTGAGATACAAGGAAGAAAGTGTGGTATGATATTGTAATAACCCTAATTTTTAATTTATTTATTTAGTAATTATTATTTTCTAAATTGATTATTTAGGTTATTTGATTAAATATTGAACTATTTCTTTTCCTAGATGAATTAGGTAAGTGGGCTTAGGTTACCTAAATTGGGTTTCTTTGATGGACGTGAACTTGAATTGGTTGGGCTTAGGATTAGGAAACCTAAGTATAATTATATTTCATTAATCCTAGAGCCTCTTGGTATTATAAAACGGATGAAAGTCTCTTGGTATTTTATAACTGATGAAAGTCTCTTGACATTTTAAAACGGATGAAAGTCTCTTGGTATTTTTTAACGGACGAAAGCTCTTCACTATTTAAACGGCAAAAGAGAATTAGGGAGAGAGCCGCATAGAGAGAAACGACAGAGGAAGAGAGCCGAGTAGAGAGAGAGAGTGATGCAGAGACCGAGAAGAGAAAGAGAGAGGCTGGCTAGAGGAAGAAGAAGGAGGAAGAACTCCATTGTTGTGTGTTCGAGGTCCAAACTAAGGTAAGGTCATCTCTTCTTGTTTTGATTCATAAGATTGAACATCCTAGGGGTATTTTGGTAACCGAAAGGGTTAAGGGTTAACCTTTAGAGGAGTTAAAAGAGAACCTTTTGTATGATTGTAGATTCGTGCGAGAATTCGTTGCAAGGATAGTGCAAGAAATCGAGGTAAGGGATTATATCTCTAATTAGGTAATTGATGTCTCATTTCAATTCGTAGATTTCCATGAATTTTATTGAAAATATCCATCCTTGAAAATATTAAAAGTCAACCTTGGGTTGATACTTGCTTTGACTCCGTCGAACAGCGTCTTTTGATAAAAGTCAAATATTTTAATATCTCCAATTTTTGTGACTTCATGTTAATATTTTTTGTACATGAAGTATTTGCATATCTCAATATGAATTGAAAATTTTTCACATGATCACTAAGCTAAACAACCCATGTTAATGGGGTATAATTGTAAATTGGCCTTTTAGACATTTTCGTTCACTGCTAAGGATTAGCAGTGGGGTGTTTCGGAATCACTGTTTTGTATTTGTGCTCCTTGCGGGCTTTTGGTTTGATAAGGTCGATTGACCGCTTACGTGATCATGACTCTGTTAAAATATTCGTTTGGTAATGATTGAATCATATTGTTAATTGTTCCGTTTTGGTTCTTTTGAATAAATATTGGACATCATTGTTTTCATTGCCATTGCCTCGTTGAAAAAGATTGTTATTTTGTGGTCACCTCTTCTTAGTATTCGGAGGGGTCCGTATATGAACTTACTGGACATTGTTCGCTCACCCTTTCGTATTCTCTGTTTTTTCAGGTAAGCACTAGATGGAGGGTGATTTGGGAATTTTCATATTTTAAATTTTATGTTTTCTAGACATTGAATAATGATGTAAGACTTTTGAGTTTAAATTGTAAGTATGTCAGTTTAGATTGAACCCTAGACGGTTGGATTGCGATAATGTTCAGAGAATAAAGTTTTATGTAATCATGCTGAATTAAGTATATATTATCTTGGTAAGAGTAACGGACTCAAGGTTGGGACCCACAAACAGGGAATCGAGATTTGGGTCGTTACAGATATAATAATTGAATTGTTGTTGTAAGTATGATATTTGGTTCCATTAATATAAAATTAATAAAATATTTTTATTTTATTAAGTGTGTAGTTTGTAGTGGACTCTCAATGCAAAAACTGTGTAATTTATAATGGGACGAATGATTATTTCGATTTTTTTTTTAAAAAAAGAGGTTATTTTAGATTTGGCATCTCTTCTGTCACGCAATGCTCTTAAGAGCGGCTGCAAACAATATAAATTTGGTAAGCTTACTTATTTTGTTTGCTCGACTGATAAGAGAATTTGAGATTAAATGAAATTCATATTCAAACCGTGTAAATTAGAAGACGAGAAACGTGTATAATCTCAAAATCGCTCGCTGCAATGCCGAGAACAAGCTTGCAGGAGCATTTCATGTTCTTGTTCTTTTCGAATCTGATCTGGTTATTTGTCTTGTTTGATTTGAAGTAAGCCCTAAGTATTTTTATTTTTTGTTAAAATACTTTGAGAAAAAAGAATTGATGAAAATTTAAAAAAATACATAAATATTGCAATTATTCAAACTAATCATTTAGAAATTATGTATACATTAAAATATGATATTAAAGGAGGTAAAATATTCATTTAAGAAATTTAAAAAAGATTAACGTTCATTTTTTTATTTTTTGGAGAAAAACTATTTATGAAATGGAAACTTAATTTTGAGTAGAATGAATATTTACGTTCAATACATTTTAATTTTATATAAAAAATTATGAAATTATTTGTCAATAAAATTTGAAAAAGAAAACATAGATTACATTTTCGGTGTAGTGTTTTGGTACGACGGTTACACAAGGCAACATAAAAAATGCGGGGGAGGGGGGGGGGGCATTTTTAACAGAGGGGGGAAAGCCATGTCAGCATGCCAGATGTGCACTAGAGATTCTTTAATTCAAATTTTTAAGAGAGAGAATATTTATTTGTTTGACGATTTTAGGTCTTTAAAAAGCGGAAATGACTGAAAGGGATGAGTTAGCGGGTAGGGTCAACGTAAGAGACAAACCTATGACTTGCTTTTTTGTCCTTTTCGTTGTTTGTTTTGGTTAATTGGGTTTGTTTGACCGTCCTTCGTCTCGATACTCCGTTCATCTTAATCACTTTAAATTTTCTATTTCTATACAATAATTAAGAAACACTAATATAATAATAATAAAAAAAATTGTGTGAAATACTCCCTCCGTCCCATTGAGCTTAAGAAGATTCCATTTTGCGCGGAAATTAAGAAATATTATTATAGTATTAGGAGAGAGAATGAGTGGAAGAAGTGTTGTGAGTGTGAAAAATTAAATAGGAGAGAGAATGAGTGGAGAGAATAGTAAATTATAATGTGTTGTGAGTATTAAAATAATGTAGGAGAGAGAATGAGTGGAGAGAATAGTGATTTAAGGTTTTCTTTTTGGGATTTCTTAAGAGTTATGGGACGCCCAAAATAGAAAGTTTTCTTAAGACTTATGGGACAGAGGGAGTAGGTATTTTAATTATAAAATATAAAATAGCAAATAAAATGGATAGAGAAAATATTAAGGAGATTGTTGTTATAAGTATAACAAGTGTATCTCATTATATATAAAAATAATATAAATTTATTATTTTGGGACGTTTTAAGTCGAGTGTGACACCCAAAAAGATAAATTATCCTAAATTTGGTAAGACGAATGGTGTACTAAATATGAATGCACGAAATTAAGAAAAAAGTAAGTATTACGAGTAAAAAAAGTACAAAAAAAAGTACTATAAGTAAAGAAATTTTTATTTTAAGTATAATAAGTGGATTTTATTATTTGTTTTAAATAAATTTCTTTTATATTGAGACGCCAAAACAAAAAATAGTCGACGAATGTCTAAAGTCATTTTACCTTGTTTTTTTTCTTTGGTTTCCTTTAAATATGACATTAAAGTCTAAAGAAGTCGTTTGTATTTAGATTTAAAGCTTTTTCACTCTTTAGATATTCTCTCAAGACATAAAACAGGAAAAAAGAGTAATAAAGCATTTCACCAAAATTTCAGCTTACTTAAAATATATACTCCCTTCGTCCCGGACTTATGTACACATTTTGACTTTTACACGTAAATTAAGAAGTGAATATTATATTGAAAGTGTTATGAGTGTGAAAGTAAAATAGGAGAGAGAATGAGTAAAATAGGCGAGAGAATGAGTGGAGAAAATAGTAAATTATAATGGTGTTGTGAATATTAAAATAATGTAGGAGAGAAAATGAGTAGAGGAAATAGTAAAAATTCTTTTCCATTTTAGAAAATGTGCACGTAGATTTGAGACGTGTGCACCTAAGTGTGGGACGGAGGGAGTACATTATTATTATTATACTAACAACACCTATTTAAATAAAATATTTTAATTATTTTTCTTGGTGTCCTTCCTATTTAGTGTAATTTCAAATGAAAAAAAGGAGTAAAAAATAATGAGCAAGAAAATTGACCTTGTGGGTATAAGTGTAATTTCTTAATGAGTCAAAGCAAAAGAAAGACTAAAAAGAAAAAAGAAAAAAAAAAAGAACTGGGTCTGAGTGGGTTTGACCTGACTGACAAAGGCTCAAAATTCAAATAAACAAAAGAATAAAAAATTCCCTCCCATCCATTTTCGCTGCCCTAAAATGGACCCTGGTCGGGATGGTATCTCTGATCTGTCATTGCCACGCTGTACAATCGGGATCGAAACTTCTGTAGAATTCAACGGCCAAGATCGAATCAAGATGAACATTATTAGAGAGAGAGAGAGAGAACACGAAAGGGACACTGTGCATGCGACTGTATCTTATAGTCAAACGCCAAGAACATGTGTCTTTCTCTCTCCTCCTTTTGTCGTAATCTTCAAGTTTTTTGCTTAAGAATATTTTTTTTCTTTTCAGTTTTGTGCAATAAAAAGTGACTCAGCTGTTTTTTCTCGATCTAAAAATAAATATCATAGTCGACTTATAAATAACAAGTAAAAGCCGTGTTTTTTTTCATTTAAAAAAAAAAATAAAATTTAAGGGCAAAATGGGAAAGGGACAACTTAATGAGGGCAAAATGGAAAATTTGGCCATTGGTACTGTTTATTGTACTGTTCACCCATGGTGTGATTTATACTATAGATTTAAAAAAATATTTATGAACAGTATAAACTGAGATACGAACATGGGCTTGCCCGAGTTGGGCCCAAAGGGATTGAGCCATAAACATAATCCAATATACAAGTATCAATGCTCAATTAACAGGGCCGAGGTACCTTCCTCGTATGCCGAGGAGCATCTCCTCGGCCTTACATCAGCAACGGGCTCTTCATACTTGGCGCATCATACTCCGAGACGTCACAAGTGACGAGGAGAAAAAAGTTCTTACCTCGACATATTATCAAATGACGAGGAGACGGAATCATTCACCCCGGCATATCCACATGTCGGCCAATCGTCAAATGACGAGGAAGTAGAATCATTCATCTCGGCTTACTTGCCAAAGCCGAGATAAGAAATTCATGCTCCTCGGCTTTTCGCCTAGCAGATCGTACAGTCCTATTCAAACAAGGATTCAACAGTTATGATCCAATCAGGATTGTAACCAACTACATCAATTCAAGTCAAACAATGACTCCTTAACAGATATAATTCTCTTAGGATTATATCTTATCTCTTTACAAGTTCAATTCTACATGAATTCTATCAATCCATCCATATAAATACAAGTCGCATGGCTCATTATTGGGTACGTTACTTTTTACGATACAGAAATTCTGTCAATTTAGTTTCTCATACACAAACCGTGAACTTACTCTCACGCCGGAGGGCCTTTAGCCGGAATCGCCCCGGCTTAGTTTACGTGTTTTCTCTTATTTTCAGGCCTTGCAATCTCCGGAGCATCCGAACGCTTGGATTTGGGTTGATTTGACGATTTTGGCATCATCAATTGGTTCCATTGCCGGGAAATCGATTCAAACACCCTTTGTTTGGCCTGAAAAAAAAAACTCACTAAAAGTCAGTTTGTTTGCCGAAAATTTTCTAGATTTGAGCGGAAATTTCTGGTCCATTTTGGCTCTGTTCTTGATTCGCCGGATTCTGCAGAAAATTCGGCCGAAATCTGCAAATTCACGCCTGAAGCAATCTCTTTGACCGAAAATTTTGGTTTTGGTAAAATCGCAATTGTAATACTACCTTAGCGTTGGAATTTGCCCCAATTTTGCCTGAAATTGGGATCTGTTGAAAAACATAGCTTTTGGTAAATTCGTCGTTACAATTCTTGATTTGCCATGGACGGACAGTTTACAAGTGTTACTGCCGAGGAACAGACTCAAGTGAATGGGGTCAACACTAATGCCGAGCTTCCTCCTCCTCCACCTCAGCCAGACGGACCTCCTCCCCTCGCCATGACTCTTCGTTCAATGGGTCAGGCGAATGCCGAGGGAGAGGGAGCCAACCTTCCTCGTCCTACTCGCCCTCGTGGGAAGCGAGTGGGAAGGAAGATGACCAAGAATGCCGACGTCAGTCAAGCCGAGGGAACTCAACCCGTTGACCGACGCACTCTGCTACATAGACAAATGGAAACTCTGCAAAGGATGTACGAGACACAAGCTGCTCTTTTGCAATTGGACCCTGGCAATTCCATGGCTGAATTCATGCTGCCGTCGATGGGCAACCCTCGTGGAAGGGAGCAGGGTGAGCGACGAGGTCCTCCCCTTGACCCTACTGTACCACCTAAGCAAGCCCTCCGAGAGTCTCCTCATCCTCGGCATAACCATAAGAAGAAAGACCAGGTAGTTGACCTGAGAAGCCAGTTGAGTTCCAAGGAACAAGAAGTGAACTCACGAGACTTGAGAACGAGGCTCAGTTTGACCAAGCATTTATCTCCCCCTCATCTCGTCATGGCACCTCGGCATCCTAGGTCTCCTCGTCCTCGTCGACCTCGCCCTGACTCTCCCCGTCCTCGTCATCGCGAATTTGCACGACCAAGAACACCTGAACCATACAGAATGGTACTTGGTGGCCAAGAGTTGGAACCAAGACGTGATAAAGCACCATCAAATCGACGTGACAGTCACCGTAATGACGTGGAGCATAGTAGGGTGAATGGTCACCCCAAGGATAAATCAACCCGTAGCTCCCAACGAAGCACCCGCTCTAGCAGTGATAAGGGAGTGGAAACCAAACAATGGGAACTATTGAAACAGAGGCTGGATGACATGGAAATGGGAAAGAAAGTTGATGACGATGACTTTGACTGGTCAACTCGTCCATTCTCCCTAAGGATAACTGCTGCACCACCAAATCCTCACTTTAAGGTCCCGAACTTTGAAAAGTACAACGGAACCACTGACGCGAAAGACCATGTGCAAAGTTTTGAACAAACCATGAACCTCCTCACTATAGCTGATGACATGCTCTGTAAAGATTTCGCGAGCACCTTCTCCGGAACAGCCTTGACCTGGTTCCGTGAGTTGAAAAAAGGTTGCATCGATAGCTGGAGAGGCATGAGGAGAATGTTCCTGAACCACTTTGCCACGGCTGGAAGGAGAAAGATGAGATTGACCGACCTTGCCAATATCGAGCAAGGAAAGGGGGAAACCACCCTCAGTTATTACAACCGATTTCGCAAAATGGCAGACCAAGTAGAGGAGAGTCTCACTGACAGGGAGGTCATTGTCTGTTTTAACTCTGGATTGAAATCCGGTCCCCTTATTTATGAACTCTCCGCCCGGGAACCTAAGTCCAAGTCTGAATTGTACCAAGTGGCATACGCCATTGCCATGGCTGAAGATAAAAGCAAGAAAAGGGGATCCGATAAGGCAGAATCAGAAACGGCAGGCGCTCGCCACGATGACAAGGGCAATGGTAAGGGTTCCAAGGGCAAGAATAGAACAAGAAGCACCGAGAAACCTGAGGTGTTCACCCCTCTGACCAAACCCATCTCAGAAATCATGCAGTTGGTAAATCTTCCACCTCCTCGTCCGCTGAGTGATAAACCAAAGTACCCTCGTTACACTTCCAAATACTGTGATTTCCACAAGGACAACGGGCACACCACTGATGGCTGTTGGGCCCTCAAGAAAATGATCCAAAAATGGGTTGACGAGGGAAAGCTAGACCGCTATGTCATGAAAAAGGATAGCAAGCGGAAGCGGAAGGAAGAGGAAAGCGAAGACGATGATAAAAGTGAGGACGGAGAATGTAGGCCTCCTAGGGCTAAGTTACATGTGATCCGTGAAGAAGTGACCTCCACCCGAAAACTGAGGGACCGAATCCATGAACTAAGCAAAGTGTACCACGTGCCTGCTTGGATTCATAAGGCGGAAGAGGTCATCAGTTTTTCTCCCAACGAATTGGCAGGGAGCCGTGCTGCCCGTGAACAACCCTTGGTAATAAAGGGTAGGATCGATAATGTGGAATCGAAAAGATTACTTGTGGACACGGGGGCCTCCCGTGACATTCTGTACTACTCTGCTTTCCAAAAGATGGGCTTGAAAGACACCATATTGGAACCTTATCATGGAAGGCTGGAAGGATTCACCAACCATAAGGTTGGAGCTAAGGGAACTGTGGAGCTAGAGCTTGAAATTGGCGAACATCCCTACGAGATCGAGGCTCTTGTCAGTTTTGTAGTCATGGATTTGACAAGCGATTATCATGCTATCATAGGCATTCCAAGTCAAGCTAAACTTGGGCTGGTTGCCTCCCTTCCTCACCAACGAGTTAAATTTTCCACCCGTGCCGAAATTGGATGTGTGAGGGCGACCCCCAAAGACTTCTTGGAACATGTCGTCAGAAGCAGGAAGAAATCTAAGACCGTGGAGATAGATACCCCCGAAGAAAACATCAAGGTCTCTAAATCTCAAAAAACTACTGAAACTAGCTCTAGGCTGAGCTACATCCGTAAGGTCTTAGAAGAAGAGCCTATGGTCCTAGAAATTGCAGATGATCAAGTCATAGTTCCACCCGTCTCTGACCAAGATCCCATTCTCGTCAATGGCCAGAACTCGGGGGCCAACCATGACTTGAGGAAGGTCGATCCGCTCGACGTTGATGAACTAATGGAGGAAGAGGGCCTCAACGTAGATAACAACGAAGATAGGAGAATTAGAGAAATTATCATCGAGGCCCTGGAATTTCGAGATGGTCCTGAAATGGAGCCTGTAGACGAACTGGAAGAGGTGGTCATTAACCCTGACTATCCTGAACAAAAAATCAAAATTGGGGGCCAGTTATCTCCAGAAGAGAAGGGAAAGATCATCTCCCTCTTAAAAAACATTCTCGACATCTTTGCTTGGAGAGTCGAAGACATGAGGGGGATCAATGAAGAGGTAGCACTCCATCACTTGGAAGTTGACCCATTGGCAAAAACAATTTCCCAGACAAGGAGAAACTTTGCAAGGGACAAGGAGGAAGCTATTAAGGAAGAGGTGTAAAAGTTACTCAGCGCCGGAATAATTCGTGAAGTCAAGTACCCCGTTTGGTTGGCCAACGTAGTTATGGTGAAGAAGCAAAATGGGAAGTGGCGTATGTGTATAGACTTCACCGATCTGAACAAGGCCTGCCCCAAAGATAGCTATCCTCTCCCCAGAATCGACAAATTGGTTGACTCCATTGCTGGACACCAAACTCTCAGCTTCCTAGATGCCTATTCAGGCTATCATCAGATAAAAATGGCGGAAGAGGATATCGAGAAGACGGCCTTCCAAACACCTGGGGGAAATTATTGTTATATCATGATGCCTTTTGGGCTCAAGAATGCGGGTGCCACGTACCAACGGATGGTGAATCAAGTATTTGGCGCGCAAATAGGCTGAAACATGGAACCTACATTGATGATATGGTCATTAAGACCAAGGAGGGAAGTCACGTTCCTGACCTGGAAGAGACAATTAACAACCTCCGAGCTAATAACATGAAGCTGAATCCAAGCAAGTGCGTATTTGGAGTAACGGCGGGGAAGTTCCTAGGCTTCATGGTATCTCAAAGGGGAATAGAGGCCAACCCTGAAAAAATTAAGGCGCTCATTGACATGAAGGAACCTACCATCATCAAGGAGGTTCAAAGATTAAATGGAAGAATAGCGGCACTTGGAAGATTCATCGCCAAATCCGCCAAAAAGTCGCTGCCATTCTTCAAGGTATTGAAGGGTACCACGAGCTTCTCCTGGACTCCCGAATGCTCCGAGGCATTCCTCCGGTTGAAGGAGTACTTGGGTTCCCCTCCCTTGCTCGGCGATCCAGGCCTACTAGGTGAGATCTTTGTATGTCTTCCTAGGCGCCACCGATCATGCGATCGCGGTGTCCTAGTAAGAAACGATGAAGGAACTTCAAAAACACATATGTCTTCTACGTATCGAAGGCATTATCAGACGTAGAAAGCCGAGATACTTCAATGTGGAAAAAGATAGCGTCTTGAAATTACCCGGATCCGAGAGGCGCGTCGCGCCCCGGCTGTCTGGCATCTTTCGCGTTGGGGCGGTTTGTCTCGCCGTTTTTGTTTTCGCATTCGTAGAGTCGCCACGCCGTTTTTATTAAGCCCAAAACATTGAAAAAGGGCATCAGTTTAAAGATAATTTTAAACTGTTTTTGTGTGATGAGATTTTGAGTTCGGAGGTCAGATGACTCCTCGGAAAGAGAATATTAGAATATTAGAGCTCACCCGAGTCGCCTCGTAAAACGAGTCTTTTGGATACCCCTAATATCCTTTAAATGTTGTGTGTGTGTGTGTGTGTGCTTTTTAAAAATGCATGATGTATCGGATGTCTACATTGTATACTATGTATTGAAATGTATTGAAATAGTAATGGAAGGAAGCCTTACCAATGTTGGTTCGTGTCTGTCTTCCGCTGAGGAATAGTGTTTGAGGTCGGAGTAAGCGTTCGGTATGAATACGGATGGCTTCGGGAGGTGCCGGTTGTCTGCGGACGAGTTTCGGCGTGAGTTGATGTTGCGAGGCTGCGTTCGGGCGAGGTTCGGCGTGCGTGGGGATCGTCGGGATCACTCGGGCGAGAGGTTCGGCGTGCGTTGAGGTGGTGGCGAGTCACTCGGGCGGAGTTTCGGCGTGGTTTGGGATCGCCGGTTTGACTCGGAAAGAGCCAGGGACATCGTGGAAAGACCGACGAGGCCTCGGAGTACCACGAGGGGCCTCGAGTACCTCGAGAGTGCCTCGGGCAGCGCGGGAGCGTCGCGGAGCGCTCGGAGAGGCTTCGAAGCACCACGAGGAGCTCGGAAGGCCTCGGAAGAATCCGAAAGGGGCAGGGAATGCCTCGAGAGGACTTAGAGGGGAAGCCGAAGGCACTGGGAGGAAGAGAGAAGTGGGAGGTGTACGAAAATGAGGAGGGGAGCCCTCTATTTATAGTGCCGAGATTTGGTGCAAAGAGGTCCGTACGGACCTCCACAGTAATCCGAGACTTTTTGGTTTTCCTCGATTTGAGAGAATGCGTGATGATGGTGAATATTTTGAAATCATGATGTCCCTTGCAATAAGATAAGTCCGTACGGACCATCTTGACATGCAAAGAGGTCACGTACGGACCAACTAAGCAATGAGGGTAATCATTTTCCCGGGATTTGAGGGAATATTGTGGACTTTAAGAGGATTCGGTAATTATTAAAGCAAAGAGGTCCGTACGGACCATTATTGCTTTTCCAATTTCTGAAAATTCCCAAAAGGTCCTTTTGTCCCTTTTTATCCCGAGAAAGGCTCCTCCCTTGGTTTGGTGGGGGTTTTGAGAGGGTTTTGAGTGCCGAGGTCATCGAGGCTGCGTTGATGAGTGCGGTGTTTCCCGTGTGCTTGAAAGGGGGTGATCCAGTTGGGGTACTTACGAAGCCCTCGACGACGTCACTTATGAAAGAAGTGGGGTCGCGGATAAGATAAGGGTCCTAATGTCTGGATCGTGTCTTTGGGAGATAAAGTGGCCAGGGAGGTCGGTGTGAGGACGTGGTGGTGTCTATTGTGTGACCATTTAGGTCGGTAAATTTGGACCACATGTGATAGGATTCACTACGTATCCCTGGCGGGAATCGAGCACAGGCGTAGTTCGGGTGTGGGGTGAGTGTTTTGTGAATGCGGGCGTGGTGGTGCCACTGAAGTGTCGTGTGGCCGTCGAGGTCGAGTGGTAAGGACGTGGTGGTGTCACGGGTGACCGCGTGGGTCGATGGATGGACCACTGTGATAGGATTCCTACGTATCACGACGGGAATCAAGCACAGTCGTAGTTCGGGAGGTCGTGAAATTGTGAGTGCGGGCGTGGTGGTGCCACTGAAGTGTTGTGTGACCGCCGAGGTCGGTTGTGAGGCACGTGGTGGTGTCTTTAAGATGTGGTGACCGCCGAGGTCAAATTGTGAGACGCGATGGTGTCTGGGATGTGGTGACGCGTAGGAGTCGGTGTGAGGCGTGGTGGTGTCCTGGGATGGAAATTTTACGATTTTCCTAATCGGGTGGTTTAAGGCCTTAGGGCGAGAGATAGTGATTTAGGGAGATTTATACGGTCTTTCGGACCAAGTGGTTTAAAGCCTTTCGGTGGAGATAGCGTGAGGACTTGAATCGTCTTGAATGTGGTTGCGCCACGCGTGAGGACTTTGAATCGTCTTACGGCGGCGGTTGGTGCCACCTTGCGGGAGGACTTTGAATCGTCTTGGCGGCGGTTGGTGCCACGCGGGAGGACTTTGAATCGTCTTCGACGGCGGTTGGTGCCACGCGGGAGGACTTTGAATCATCTTACGGCGGCGGTTGGTGCCGTAGGCCAGAGGACTTTGAATCGTCTTACGGCGGCGGTGGTGGAGAGCATGGCGCTTGAGCTTCGAGAGGTTTAGATGTCTCGTGCTTTGTCGGTTAGGGAGAAGGTTGGACTTACGATGGGTAGTGTTCATCAGTTGGGAATTTATTGTGGCCTTGTAGGGGCTTGCAAGGATTCCACTTTTTGACTTCTTTGGGGAAGGAGCTCGGGCTTACTTTGATGGCCGGTGCTTGTGTTGTTGATGAGTGGGCAATGATGATGGCCGGTGATTGCTTCACCATTTGGCATTTTGGAGCGTTTCGTGCCTTGGGATTTGTATTCGGAGGTGTTGGCTCCTTCTTGCGCTTGTTTTGCCGTTGAGTAGGCAAAGTTCGGGCTTACATTGACGGCCGGTGCTGGGGATATGTAGTCTTGTACGACTTCCCTTTGACTTGTTGGGGAGGAGCTCGGGCTTACTTTGATGGCCGGTGTTTGAATTGCTGGGGATGCGTGACCTTGTAGGGGCTTTTTCTGCTGGGAAAGTGTCTTCGGACCTGTTTTGAGGGCCGGTGCTTGAGTTGTCGTTGAGCGTTTTGGAGCGTCTCGTGCCTTGATATTCGTCTTTGGGAGGTGTTGGCTCCTTCTTGAATTGCCGTTGAGTGGGCGAGGACCGGTCTTAGCGGCGGGGATTGAAGTGCCGTTGGAGTGGGCGAGGTTCGGGCTTACACTTTGGCTAGGGATTGAATTGCCGTTGGAGTGGGCGAGGTTCGGGCTTACACTGACTGCCGGGGATTGAATTGCCGTTGGTTTGGCTGGGGGTTTTGAGAGGGTTTTGAGTGCCAGAGGTCGTCGAGACTGCGTTGATGAGTCTGCGGTGTTTCCCGTGTGCTTGAAAGGGGGTGATCCAGATTGGGGTACTTACACGTACGCACTAGTTATTGCATCAAGGAAACTACGTGCCTATTTTTCTGCACATCCCATCACCGTGTACACGAATGAGCCACTGAAGAAGATATTACATAAGTTGGACGGCTCACGGACGTCTCCTTAATTGGTCCATCGCTCTTCACGAGTTTGATATCACCTACCCGACGAGGAAGACCCTCTGGCACGGCCTTTGGTTGACTTCGTAGTTGAGGCGCCTTCGTGGGTGAGCACCTCCCCACCTCCCATAAGCAAAACGTACCGGAGGAAGAAAAGTCTCCCATCGAACTCCCATCCAACTGTTGGATCTTGTATACGGACGGATCAGCTACAAAGGAAAGAAGCGGAGCTGGAGTTGTACTAGCAAGCCCGGAAGGAGAATACACCATGCAAGATATCATCCGTTTCAAGTTTCCTGCCTCCAACAATCAAGATGAATACGAAGCTCTAATATTTGGCATTGAGTTGGCTTCCTTCTACGGAGCAACTAAGGTGGCAGCTTTCTGTGACTCCCAACTTGCTGTCAAACAAGTAAAGGGAGAGTATAACACCCAAGACCCCACCCTTGCCAAATATAGAGACCTTGTCCTAGACATGACGAAGAAGATGGAATTCTTTGAACTCAAGCAAATAGGCAGGGAGGACAACCAAATCGCAAACGTTCTATCTAAACTAGCAACCATGGATGTGTCTAAGTCTAAGACCAATCCATACGTAGTTTATGCTGAGGAACCTCCGTATGAAAGACTTTAAGTCATGCTCCTGGAAGGAGAAGAGAGGTGTTGGATCGATGACTACATTGACTACATCGAGAAGGAACAACTCCCAGAAGATGAAACACAAGCCAAACTTATCAAGAAGAGGTCCCCAAGGTTCGTTGTGATGAGCGGAGTCCTCTACCGAAGATCTTTCACGAAGCCCCTGCTGAGGTGTGTCTACCCCAAGGAAATTGAGAACCTCTTGGCAGAAGTACATGAAGGTGTTTGCGGTGGACACCCGGGGGCCAAAACCTTAGCCGACAAGATCATCTCGCTAGGTTACTATTGGCCAAACCTGAGGGAGGACGCGCACACCTATGTTAGAAAATGTGACAAGTGCCAAAGGTTCTCCGACATTCCTAGACTATCGACAGTCGAGCAAACACTTGTAATACCTACGTGGCCATTTGATATGTGGGGAATCGATATCATCGGACCCTTCCCTCCCGCTCGTGGTAATTTCAAGTACGTAATAGTAGCTGTGGATTACTTCTCCAAGTGGATAGAAGCGAAGGCACTAGCCAAGATAACGGAAGAAAACGCAATCAACTTCGTCCATGACTACATCTGGTGCCGATTTGGCCTTCCTCATACAATCGTCTCTGATCACGGACTCCAGTTCTCTACGGCATTTACAACAGAATTGGGAAGAGTCAAAGTTCGCCATGCGAAGTCATCGGTTAAGCGAGACCCCAGGCAATGGTCAAGCGAAGGCGCGATAAAGCTGGTCTAACGGCCCTTACCAAGAACCTTGAAGGGCGCGAGGGTAGATGGTTGGACGAACTTCCCTAGCTTTGTGGGTCATTCGCACAACCACCGAGGCCAACCGGAAACCCCATTTGCACTAACCTTCGGTTCTGAGGCTATGGCACCAGCCGAAATGGCCATCCCTACTGTGAGAAACTCCCATTACGATGATCAAGTCAACAAGGTTAATAGGCTCCTAGACCTAGACCTGGTAGATGAAAAACGACTAGCTGCACAGATGAGGACGGTGAACTACAAGCAAAGAACCAAGGCATATCATGACAAGAGGGTCATCAGAAGAGTATTCCAAGTAGGTGATTGGGTACTTAGAAAAATCAAAGCAACTGGTCGAAAGGCAGAACAAAATAAGCTCTCCCCGAACTGGGAAGGTCCCTATATCATCACCCAAGTCATTCGAGAAGGGACCTACAGATTGAAGACTAAGGAGGGGAAGGATCTCAAGCATCCATGGCACTCCGACAATCTACGGAAATACTATCATTAGTCTAGTTTATTTTGTATTAGATTAGTTTCCCATTTCAGTCTTTTACTTTCTAGTTTGATAGGATTGCAGTTTGATGTAATCACGTTTCAGTTTTACGAAAGCAGTTTCTTCCAACATGCAAAGCAACTATCAACTCCTCACACAAACATCAGAAGACGAGGATCTTATCCCCGACTCTTCAAAACATACGCCTTACGTCTTGACAAGGGTCCGCCTTGACTCAACGACTATAGGCTCCTAACAGCCAAGACCGAGGGTCCTCCTCGGCCTAATGGCTTACCTTACATCCTGACAAGGGTCCGCCTTGATTCCAAGATTACTAAGTATCACAGTCAAGACCAAGGATATCTCCTCGGCCTAATGACTTGCCTCACGTCAAGACAAGGAAACACCTTGTCACTACGACTAAAAGGCATCACGTCTGAAACCTGTGCACGAGTCATCTTCCTCGGCATAAGGAGACGAAAAAGAAGAAATCGTCCAACAGTCAAAGCCGAGGAACCCCTCCTCGGCTTACACGACTTCAAAGGGCATTCAATGCCGTAGGACATCACCTTGGCCTAACCACTTACTTTAGAACAGGGAACGAGGGACCCTCCTCGGATTCCACCTTCACAAGTTTTGTGCCTATGCATAGCATGCAAACAAACACTCCAACAATTCATTGAAACAATATGAATTAAAACAGAAGGACCTTTTCATTAATATTCAAGAGAAAAGTACAAGTCCTAACAAGCTATTACAAAAAGAAAAAGGAAAGAAAAATCCTAAGACTGCTGGCCATCATCAAAGGGCTTTTCAAGCCACTCTTCCGTGATAGTTCCAGGGGGAGGAAGGACAGTCTGATCAGTCTTCTCGGCTTCTCCTCCCCCGACCTCGGCCTCCATGTCCTCGGTCTCTCCCTCGTCCTAAATCGCCTCCACCAAGGCTTTGATGTTGCCGGGGTCGACAGGTGCCGGCTCCCACACTGCCTGGCCTGCTTGGGCATCTTCCCCAGCCATGATTTCCAAGTTATACTCAGAAAATGGAACCAGGTGGTGAAGAGCCCTAGCTTCCTCGTCATACGGATTCTGGCTAATCAGCAGAGGGATCTTGTTGATATCCAAGCCAGTGGTGGGGTCAGCCAGGAGACGGCGAGCGAGATGGAGGTAGCCGTCCTCGAACATGGTGGCAGTCTTCTCATCCACCGCGTCCTGGAAGGCTTGGCTCTCCTTAAAACGGGTCACAGCCGCCTCTTCCCTGGTAACAAGGGTAGCCTCGTAACCCCAACATTTGGCTTCGGCTTCCTCGGCCCTCGTTTGGACCTCGGCCTTGGCCTTCCTTGCCTCTGTCAGCTCAGCCTCCTTCAGCCGGAGTTATTCCTCTGCTTTATCACGGGCTTCCTTGTCCTGAGCACGAGCCTCCTCGGCTCTCTTCACCTCGGCCTCTACTTTGGCCTGGGCAGCCTCCAGGTCGGCTTCCTTGGCTGTCAGTAGCCCAGCCAGAGCAGCCTTCTCGGTCTCGCCCTTCTCTTGGGCAGCCCTAGCATCATGCAACAGTTTGGCATTGTTCTTTGCCAAAACATTTTCATAAGCCGTGACAGAGGCCAGCTGCAAGAAAATTCAAAGTCAGGAATCTATCAAGTATAAAGGTACGATATCAGCAAGACTACATAGTTACCTCGGCAATCATAAGCCCCTTGCGGCATAGCAAATTATCATGGCTAGGCTTCTCTCGGACAAGAGCCTCGTAAGCCTCCTCATCCAATGCTCTGGGCAGGAGCTGCCCAACCTCGGCCAAAGGGCCGCTTTACGGTGCACGAAGGATTCCCCTCAAACGGGGGACATTTGTAGCCATACGTCGGGCCACCTCCTCGGCATCATCATGAGACTTGATGGTCTGAATGGTGAGGACGGGAGGAGCTTGGGGATTGAAAGTCCCCCCAGCAGGTCTCTTGGCTGAAGGTTCCTCGGCTGAGGCACCCTGAGGCCTCTTGGAGCCCGAACGCATGTGGACGAGGTCAGCGTCCTCGGTCGCTAGAGTATCCATCTCAGCAGCATCAACATGGAGGCTATGCCCCTCGACAGTTGATTGATTAACTTGTTCCTCGGATCCCAGATCCTCGGCATTCACCTCCTCGTGCAACTTGAGAGGAAGAGGTTGGTCCCCTTGGGCCCCCAGGACGAGGTTACGGCGATTGGTCTCTTCCTTTCTCTCCGTCAAGCCTGACTTCTTGGCCTGACGTCTCTTTTGCCTGATGAGCTCCATGGGACTCAACCTTTTCATGGCTAATTCTGCCTCCTGCTCGGGGGTCAAATCTGCAAAGGCAAGGACGAAATGGTTAGATACGAGTAGAAGGAAAGCCAACAATAATGCAAAAAACTATAAGTATCAAAGGATAAAACATTTACATCCTGCCACATCTTCTTCTTCCAGACATTGGTCAAGGGGAAGGACCTTACACCTCGGACAATCCTCATAAAAAAACGAGGCCGGGATGCGTCGTCCAATCATTGAAACGCCTTCCCCGCTTCACAGTAACAAGGGGAACGACCCCGTCACTCGGTCCCGACATTAAGCCCGCTTGGACATAGTAATGGTCTGAGGCTTCTATTGCCGACCAGTCAAGGAGTCTCACCTCGGCAAACTCCTCTAAGCGCTTGATCAGATCCTTGGTCCATTCATACTGTTGAACGAGGCCTGATGATGTTGGAGCATGGCAAGGGGATTGGAACTCCCAGCCTTGGCGGCTCTCAACCCTAATTACATGGTTATCCCAACCTGCAACCTTGCTAGACATTGGGAGAAGAAGTTTTGGTTTCTTGGGGGCACTTCGGATGACGAGGAGCCAACTGTCCTTGACATAGCTGACTTGATAAAAATGACGGAACGCTCCCATGGTCGGCTCATAACCTAAGCTCCGGCAGAGCACTATAAAGCTAACAAGGACCCGGGTACCATTGGCTCCAAGCATGGCCGGCACAGCCCTCACGTCGTCTAAAAATTCGTTGATAAAGGGGTCCAAAGGAAGACGGAGCCCCTGTTGAAATTGTTTGAAGTAGAAGTGAACGTAGTTTTCATTGTAGTAGAAGCTCCTCTCCTCCTTATCTGTCGCAAAAACGGGTTTGCCGATATAAGTTAATCTATACTCAGCTTTATCTACCCCGTATTTGGAATACATCTTCTACAGCATGGGATCCCCGGCCTTTGGAGGCCTCTCTCGTCGTTGCCCTCCACCTCGGCCTCCCCTTCCTCGGCCTCTGCTACCTTCAACTTGAGCACCTTCCATGAAGGCATCAACAATCTGGGTTGACGAGGTGGCCTCTCCCCCTCTTCCCGTCACATCTGCAAAAAGACGAGGAGCATAAATTAATTACCTCGTCCGTAACTGACCTTAAGACGGGGAAGAGGGATATCCCCCCTCGTCATTATAGTTAGGCCGAGGAGGGAGCCTTACCACTCAGACGCTCACAAACTATATGATCTGAAGACGGGTAGAATATTTCGATGTGCTCCATCATCTCTGCCCTACCACAAACACAATAATATTGGGGGAATCAGACACAATCCTATCTATCCTTGTGGAATTTGGGTATTGAAGGAACATCCGAGTACGACCATAACTTCTCAACCTCTTTCCTATGTCATCAAGAGTCAGCATCAACCAAGGTCCCCTCTCTCTCCGGTAAACCCTCAGATTGCCGGTGTGATACTCATAGCGGAATTGGGGGGAATGGTCCCAAGAACGAGCCATTTCTAGGGGGGAATCAAAGATCAATGGGGGAGTTTATTCAATATTCAAAGAAGTTCATACGAAATCCAAAGAAAATCAAAGATTCAAAGTGTTTGAGAGTTAAAAGCAAAAATTCATGAAGAAAAGCTTCAACATCAACAATGGCGGTTCCTTTTTTCTTGACACACCAAAATCCCATCTAAAACCCTAGAAAAGACGAAATCATGAACAAAAAGCATAAAAGGGAAGAAATGTATACCTGATTTTGAAAAAGCGGTCGGAATCACAAAGGAAGCAGCGTTACCGGAAAACTTAATCCTCGCCGGAAACTGGGTATGTGAACGCTTAAGACTTGTCGCCTGAACCTTGCTATTTGCTCTCAAATAATTTGGGTGTGTAAAGGTTTAAATGAAAAGGGTTTTAGTTTATATACTCAACAAAACTGGGTCAAACCCGAAAGCTAAAATGGGTCACTGGTATGGCGCCCCCAAAATTAAATGCTTATAACAACTTCCAAGGCATGACAGGACTGGGGGCCCACGCGTAATCATCATGTTATTAACCGTCGGATAATGAAACGGCGCATTACTGGAGCGTCCCTGACGCGTGTCAAACCTGTTCGTATCCCATAAGCCGAGGACGAGATGACTTTCTCCTCGTCCTAAGCCGAGCTAGAAAGTCGGGGGCCACTGAACAGTATAAACCAAGATACGAACATGGGCTTGCCTGGGTTGGGCCCAAAGGGATTGGGCCATAAACATAATCCAATATACAAGTATCAATGCTCAATTAACAGGGCCGAGGTACCTTCCTCGTATGCCGAGGAGCATATCCTCGGCCTTACATCAGCAACGGGCTCTTCATACTAGGCTCATCATACTCCGAGACGTCACAAGTGACGAGGAGAGAAAAGTTCTTACCTCGGCATATCATCAAATGACGAGGAGACGGAATCATTCACCCCGACATATCCACATGTCGGCCAATCGTCAAATGACGAGGAAGCAGAATCATTCATCTCGGCTTACTTGCCAAAGCCGAGATAAGGAATTCATGCTCCTCGGCTTTTCGGCTAGCAGATCGTACAGTCCTATTCAAACAAGGATTCAACAGTTATGATCCAATCAGGATTGTAACCAACTACATCAATTCAAGTCAAACAATGACTCCTTAACAAATATAATTCTCTTAGGATTATATCTTATCTCTTTACAAGTTCAATTCTACATGGATTCTACCAATCCATCCCTATAAATACAAGTCGCATGGCTCATTATTGGGTACGATATTTTTTACGATACAGAAACTCTGTCAATTTAGTTTTTCATACACAAACCGTGAACTTACTCTTACGCCGGAGGGCCTTTAGCCGGAATCGCCCCGACTTAGTTTACGTGTTTTCTCTTATTTTCAGGCCTTGCAATCTCCGGAGCATCCGAACGCTTGGATTTGGGCTTATTTGACGATTTTGGCATCATCAATTTAAAATGGGAAATTCGCCGCTTGGTACTGTTCATTGTACTGTAGATAGTGGAGGTGTGATTTATACTATAGATTTGACTTTACTACTCCCTCCTTCCGATCCAAATGTCCCAACTTTTTTTTGGCGTCCCATTTAAAATGTCTCAACCAAAAAAGGAAAGTTTTTATTACTTTTTTATTTGTGAGACCCACTTGTCATACTCACAATAAATATTACTAACTATTTCCTACCCCACTTTCTCTTTCCTACATCACTTTCATACTCACAACATTTATTTCACTATACACTTTTTACATTATATACGTATATTTATTCCTTAATTCCCGTATCGAACTCATTTTGGGACATTTATTATGGAACGGAGGGAGTATATAATTATCATTTTAAAAATAAATACTCCCTCCGTCCAAGTAGTTACTTCACAGTTACTGTACTCACGTAAATTAAGGAGGAAGTATTATATTGAAAATATTGAGTGTGAAATTAAAATAGGAGAGAGAATGAGTGGAGGAAATAGTAAATTATAATGGTGTTTGAGTATTAAAATAATGTAGGAAAGAGAATGAGTGGGGTAGGGTTAATTTTTTAATATTAAAAATTTTCTATTTTGGGTAAGAAACAAAGTGTGAAGTATGTAATTGAACGCCCAAAATAGAAAGTGTGAAGTATGTAACTGGACGGAGGGAGTATTCATTTAAACGTACCAACTCTAATTTTACTTATCATAATAAACATTCAATTAAAGTATCAACTAAAATTTTACAGGTAAACTTTTGTATGAATTTTGTGTTCCTACTTTTCAATTTAAAACTAACACATTAGTCCTTTTGTGAAAAGATAGTTTTGTTGTTATTTTTTTATCAACTTAATTAAAAATTAATTATTATAATAAGCATTTAAAATTATTAATATTTTTTTTGTAGTGAATCAATAACATAATTAATGACTCAATTAATTATCAAAATAAAATGAGAGTTTCTTACTACACAAGCTTGTTAATTAGATACTCCCTCCTCTCGGTTTAAAGTTTTTAGTTTGACTTGATATAGAGGTTAAGAAAAAGTAAATATTGTGAGTGTGAAAAGTAAATTAGGAGAGAGAAAATAGGTAGGGAGTTTTTGTTATTAGAATTACAACTGTGTCACATTATCCATTTTAAGATACAATATAAAGCAACTAAAAACCTTAAATTGGGACAGATAAAAAAAAATAAGAACCTTAAATCGGAACGGAGATATTATAAAATATTCTTTTAAGAATAGTTTCATGAATGCTCCCCAAAATAATTTCATCATTAAAAAATTTATAATGTAAATTTAGTTCTTTTTTTTTTTTATTTCTTCGTAACATAATCTTACTATTTGCAAATAAACTACTAAAAAAATGATGCGCTAAAAATTAGCAGATGCATTAACAAAAGTTATATTTTAAAAATAAAATCATTATTCTTATTTGAGATTTGCCGATTTGTAAATTACTACCAGTTAAAACTTGTGGTTGAGTAAAATAAATTCTTTTGCACCCACCGGATGTTGTTATTGAGTCCGCTGCTGATTTTACGTGTTTGTATATCACTTGTATTATGATAAAATTATATTTTTATTAAATATTTATTTTGGGTGAAAAAAAAATGACATTTATTATAAAAAAAATATATTATAAAGTACAATATCATTAGTCATAGTATTGATATTGAGGGGATAAATGAATAATATTGGGATGGGTGTAGTTTTAATTGTATGAGAAGACCCACAGGGACAGGGGTGAGCTTTTTCAAACTTTATTCAAGAATATTGTGCTTTAATTATTTAGGGGGAAATTATTTATATTAGTTTTTGGATGTGAAGGCGGGAGGGAATATCTCTCTCTCTCTCTCTCGCTCTCTCTCGCAAGTCAAAGAGTTTGTTGGTAGCGCGATTTGTTGTCACGCGAACATTAATTATTACTTTCTCTTCTGTTCTGTCAGTCTATGTGGGTATAAGTTTTTATTTTCCTTTTTTAATACTCCCTCCAACTCAATAGTAGCTGTTCGTTTTTTGTCTTGCACGCAAATTAATAAAATGGGTGGAAAGAAAAAATGTTGTGAGTGTAATTTGAAAATAGAAGAGAGAATAAGTGGAGGGAATATTAAATTATAATGGTGTTGTGAGTATTAAAATAATGTAGAAGAGAGAATGAGTGGAGGGAATAATAAAGATTCCTTTGTCAAAAAAGAAAAGTGAAAGCTATAAACGGGACACCCAAAATGTCAAAATGGGAAGCTACTATTGAGACGGAAGAAGTATGTTTCTATTTAATGTTTTTAGTTATTTTATTATTTAAAATAACAATGCAACTTGTTATTTTTATAACAAAAAATTCCTATCAACTTTCTCTTTTCTACTTTAATTTTCATACTCACAACATTTATTTATTTTTAATTCTCATGCCAAGTAGAACTAAAAATATTAAATCGGGACGAATGTATTATATTCTACATTTTAATTTTTATTATTGTTGAAAAATCTTAACCATTTTTAAATATTGTATTTTAATTAAGTTTCAATTTTAACTATTATTTTTTTTAAATGTTTCACGATAATTTTTATGATCAATCTCAAAACTCAATGAAATTTTGATCACAATTTTATGAAAATTTGACTAATTTTGTACAATTTAAAATATTATTATTGTGAAACAATTTTTTTAAGATAGATGAAATAATTATTTTAATGTAATTTATGCACCATGTTTGAATAGTTTCTGGATCCGTTGGAGGACCCATGCTTCCTCCGTTTCAAACACTTTACGCTAATTTTCTTTTGGTCATCTCATAATAAATTATATTGTCCAAAATGGTAAAATTATAATTCTTATTTATTTAATGGGACACACTTCTCATTCTCGTATCAACTATTTACTTACTATTTCCTATTTCACTTTCTCTCTTTTATCTCACTTTTCTTACTGAAAACCTTTTATTCTTAACTTTTGTGTCACAAAATTCGGTGCAAAATGTTGGAACATTTTTATTCCATTAATGTCAAAATACTAAAGTATTAAAGAAGTTTGATAATTGATGGAGCTGAAAGCGTACCTGTTGAATCCATCTAGTTTTGATGTTGTAAAAGGAGAAGAAAAGAAATTAGGAAGATGAAGTTCTTATAAATGATAGTGCATTTTTTTGATTTTCGATTACTTTATGAAGATGATATAAAAGAGAATATGAATATTTTGTATGTCTCTAAAGGCTGATGGAAGGGTATATATATATTAGATTAATAGACACTTTATTTAGAAATTACACCATTTCACATGAATTGATGTGAAGTTACCATTCTACCTATCATTAAATGACAACTTACACCTTAGAGATTTTACACATTGATTAATTTTCTATACTTATATTATAACATTATATTTATGATTTATACATATACATATACACGTTTATGTATATTTATCAAGTATACACATTTGGCAATTCATTTCTAAAAATCTCCCACTTGAATTGCATGAATATGTGTTTATAATTAATAAACACTTATAATTAGGACTGTTACACGAAACGAGCAGCTCGGGCTCGGCTCATAAAAGCTCGAGTTCGAGTGGGCTTGAGGTGAACTCGAGCTCGAACCAATTTCAAGCTCGTTTTTTTTTTCGAGTTCGGCTCGTATGTTCGATGAGCTCCGATCGAGATCGACTCGTTTGAGCTCGGCTCGTTAAGCTCGTTAAAAAGCTCAAATGAATTTTGTCAGCGAATGACTTGTTTAGGCTCGAGATCGATTACTACTCGAATTAGTGTTCGATAAATCTCGTTTGATTTCAGATTTTTTCAAAAAATAAGTCCAAGCTCGAACTCGGCTCGTTAATACTCGAGTTCGAGCAGCTCGCGAAAAGCTCGCGAGCAGCTCGAAACTCGATTCGATTCGAGCTCGAACAGTCATACTGGGCTCGAGCTCGAGCTCGAGAAAAGCTCGAGCTTGATAACTTTTATACGAGCTCGAGTTCGAAACTTCAAAGCTCGACTCGGCCCGGCTTGTTACAGCCCTACTTATAATCATATTTATAATGTAAATGACAATCTTACATGCACATTTATTGTCATTCAACACAATCTCGTTCATTAGTTACAAATATAAGGATTAAATGAGCAGTCGTTGTAATTAATTCGCAACTAAACCCACAATGATCACATATATATATCTAACTAAACGACATATATTAAGTGTAGATGTGTAGCATGAAAAATTGATAAATATATATATATATATATATATATATATATATATATATATATATATATATATATATATATATATATATATATATGATGAACGTATATATATTCTCCCAACTAGTCCTATTTAACCAAATGAGATCAACACTTTAGAAAAATAATTAATAAAAGTACAACACAAACTCCCACTATATTAAATGTTATCAAAAGTTGTTACACCCATATGAGCAGTATGCTCGTGCAACACTAAAGGAGACAAACATAAAATTTGTTCCTATAAGTTGTATTTCTATTTGTTCATTTCGTACTTTTTCTCTTACAACAACAAACTTAATATCTATATGCTTAGATTTGGATGAACTTTTATTGTTGTTAGAGTACAAGATTGCTGCTCGATTGTCATAATGTATCTTGAGTGGTCTCTTGATACTATTGATAATTCGCAGTCCTTCAATAAAAATTGCGCAATCATATAACTTGATTGGATGCTTTGTAGGTATCTCATTAAACTTTTGGCTGCAACCCAATATTTTCTCCCCGGATTGCTTTGGTATCGACCAAGCATTTCAACAATAAATGTAAGGTCTTGACGAGTACAGACTTGTGTATACATTAAGCTTCATATTGCTAATGCATAAGGGATATTTTCTATAAACTTGAATTCTATATTATTTTTAGAATATTGTTTGAGACTAAACTTGTCTCCTTTAGAAACAGGGATGTAATGTGGCTTACAATTTTGCATGCTAAACCTTTGTAATACCTTCTTTATATAGCCCTTTTCCGACAATTCTAAAATACCTCGTGAATGAGCACGATGAATTTGGATGCCTAATACAAAAGATGCCTCATCAAGATCTTTCATTTCAAATTTATTTGAAAGAAATTTCTTATTTTCCTTAAAAAGGTAAAAGGTACATATCATTACTATCAAGCAAAATATTATCCACATATAAGACCAAAAATATAAATTTACTCCCATTGAACTTATGTTACACACAATCTTTAGCAAGATTCGTTTCAAAACCAAATAAAAGAATAACTTGATTTAATTTTAAGTACCATTGACGAGAAGCTTGCTTAAGACCATAAATGGACTTCTTAAATTTACAAACTAATTGATTAGTTTGATCTAAATCAGTCACCATTTCTGGTTTCTTCATGTAGATAGTTTCCTCAATGTCTCAATTGAGAAAAGCTGTCTTTACTTCCATTTGATAAAGCTTAAGGTTATAATGTGCTACAATTGTCATAATGATCATAAAAGAGTTTTTAGATGATACCGAAGAAAATGTTTCTTTGTAATCAATACCTTTTGAGTAAATTCCTTATCAACAAGGTGAGCCTTATATCTTTCCACATTACCCAATGAATCCCTTTTGATCTTAAAGACCCATTTACACTAAATAGGTTTCATATTCTTAGGTAATAGAACAAGATCCCAAACGTCACTGTATTTTATGGATTTTAACTCTTCATTTATGGCATTGATCTATTTATGAGACTTAGGACTATTAATGGCTTTATGAAAGGTGAGCGATTCATCTCACACTAAGTCTAAATGTTCCTCATTCTCGACAAGATATATATCATAATCATCCGGAATTGCACTCCTTCTTACTATATTGAATCTCCTTGAGGACACTTGTTCTTCTTAGACTTGTTAAATTTGATCCTCATTATCAACATTTTCATGTTGTTCAAGATTTATAGGAAATTTTTCATTGTTTTGAATTGTATATTCTCGTTAAATTTCAGGTATAAGTACTTGATTTTCAAGGAGAATTATGGGAAGAAGTATAGAAATGGATTTATCTTCTTCTTCGAATTCAAAACTATTCCTAATTTTCCATCTAAATTCAACATCCTCAAAGAACCTAGCATTTCCCGTTTCAAAAAAGGCTCTAATTTTCGGGTCATAGAATTTATATCCCCTAGATCTCTCAGCATATCCTACAAAATGGCTACTAACGGTCTTAGCGTCCAGTTTGCCTTCATTTGGCATATAAGGCCTTGCTTCTGCTGGACAACCCCATACATGAAGGTGATTTCGAGACGGTTTCTTGTTCGTTCATAATTCATAAGGGGTTTTATCGGTAGCCTTTGAAGGTGCTTTATTGAGAATATAAGCAGCGCCATGATGAGTGTGGTAAGGAAGTACAAGAGATCATACTTCTTACCATATCTTTAAGGGTTCTATTACATCTATCAACTACACCATTCATGCTAGGTTTTCCTGGCATGGTGTAGTGAGGGACAATCTCACGTTCCAATACGTTTGATGCTCTCAAGGATTTTTTCCATTTAGTGTTTGTAAATTTTCCTTTAAGACACTAAATGCAAAAGTTTTTATCCGGAGTATCAAGTTTGTTTAGGATTATCTCTGAAACAAGCTTTCAATTCTCCTTTTGAAGATATGACCCAAATGTCTATGCCATAGGGTATAATAATTTTCACTTGATAACTTTCGCTTATTCCTTCTGGTTTCATTAACATGAGACTCATTTGTTGTTTTAATTGTGTCAAGTAAATAAAGATTATTATTGCATGACAAATTACTAGTACCGACAATTTTGGAATTAAAATAAAGATCACATTTATAATTGCCAAATGAACAGGAATATCCTTTCCAGTCTAAAATTGTGATAGATATTAAATTCCGTCTAAAGTACGGTACAATAAATGTATTATTTAATACAAAATAATAACCAGTGCTTACAACAATCTGAAAGTTCCTATGCCTATTATTTCAATCGGATTCCCAGCTCCCATATAGATGTATCTTTCATCTTCACTGGATATTTGGTAATTCAGGCAACCCTTCATAGACATACTTATGTGGGATGTTGCACCAGAATCCAACCACCATTTATATGAATGAATTGAAACCAAATTAGCCTCAGTATAAACAAGACCATATGACATACCTTTTTTAACACGCCAAGCGTGATATTTAGGGCAGTAGTTATTCATGTGAGTAAAGTCCTTACAAAAGAAGCACTTCTTAACTTTTCATGATGACTTATGTGGTTGGAACGGTTCCACTTCTCAATATTTATGCTCTCTTCTTGAGTACTTTTATCAGTGAGAGCAGCGGGACTTGGTTCCCTTAATGCAAGATCAATGTCCATATAGTCTATGATCATAGTTATCTTATTTGCAAGTTTTAAAATTTGTTCCATTAAGCATCGGTACGTTATTCATAGCAGTAGTAACTGAATAATCACTTAACATATCTGTTGGGGATGCGAACGAAAAATGAAAAATACAAAACATGTATCAATAACTACACACATAATGAATTAAGTGATTAATTATATCAAATGAATTACGTCTATAAGATAATCAACATGACATCAAAACTAATCTTTGGATTGCGAGTTAACTTATAAGCAATTATCTTGAGGCAACCAAGAAATTAAACGATGTATTAATCAAATACTTAATCTTCCTTTGGGCCGATTTAAATACCTGAAAGACTAACTAATGTTCGTTTACTTGTTACCAAATGAATGTATAAATTTTGTCAAATAACACGATCTTCTTTGAAAAAATTCATGTTATCCACTTATTAATGTATACATTCAACACTTAACAATTTTGGATTTAAATAACGTAAATCACTTTGGTGACAATATTATTTAAAAATTTATAAAATTGTTAAGCATATAATTAATCACAAAAGGGCTTGAAACTGTATGTTTTTACTCAAAAAATGAAGTAAACCACTATGAAACCTTGATACAGTGGTTGCTCGGCCGAGCATAGAGTAGTGCTCGACCGAGCAAGTGGATATTGTCATTCGGCACAATGATGCTCGGCCGAGCATAGAGTAGTGCTCGACCGATCACTTAGATCCGCACGGCCATGCTTCAAACAATGGGCGGCTGTGCTAATGAGATTTTTCTTAATTGTCATTCGGCACAATGATGCTCGACCGAGCATAGAGAGGCACTCGTCCTAGCAAGTAGATCCCCACGGCCATGCTTCAAACAACGCGCGGCCGTGCCAATGAGATTTTTCTTAATTGTCATTCGGCACAATGATGCTCGACCGATCATAGAGAGGTGCTCGGCCGAGCAAGTAGATCCGCATGGGCATGCTTCATACAACGTGTAACTGTGTCAATGGGACAGTCTTGCATGAACCATTGTGCCTTTTGACGAATTTTGTGTCTTTTTTAGCAAAACTTCAATCCTTCCAGAATTTAAACAAAGTAATCATTACTAATACTCTATGAACGAATTTAGAGTGTTATATCAACATCAAAACATAATGATTTCAACAATATCATGAATTAAAGTAAAGCATTTCATGCTATCTTAAGACTCAAACTTAATCCAAACAAGAGGAGACTATGATACCAATTGTTGGAACATTCTTATTTCATTAATGCCAAAATAATAAAGCATGGAAGAAGTTTGAGAATAGATGGAGGCGGAAGTGTACTTGTTGAATCCATCTATTCTTGATGTTGTAGAAGGAGAAGAGAAGAAATTAGGGAGATGAAGTTCTTCTAAATGATAGTGCACTCTCTTGATCTTCGATTACTTTATGAAGATGATGTATAAGACACTACAAGAAAGGAGGCTTTTTACGGCGCCCATATACGGCGGCGAACACGCGTCCGCCGTATATATATTATATATACGGCGGTATGAACAGCCGCCGTAAATACCTAATATATACGGCGGACGCGTCCGCCGTAAATAAGTAATGTACGTATATTGAACATGTACGTATACGGGATCGAGGTTATATACGGCGGTATATCAGTAGCCGCCGTTTATAGGTACTTATTATCGGCGGTTGATACGCGTCCACCATAAATAATACCATTATTTACGGCGGTGTACAATATCCGCCGTAAATGTTATTAAATACCGGGAAACCCAAAATTCCCTATTCAGTTTCGCGGTATCTCCTCCCTTTCTCTCCTACAGAGCTTCTCTCCTCCATAGCTAGGGCTTGAAAATCCGACGCCGGTGACCAAAATCAGGTAGGTATAGCGTATTTAATTACTTTTAATTTTTGGTTTTTGTTTATTTCTTCGATCTCGTATCTCGCTCTCTTTCTCTCCTCCATAGCTTCTCTCCTCCATAGCTAGGCCAAGAAAATCCGACGCCTTCGACCAAATCGGCGAGGTAGATATAGCGTATTTAGTTTTAATTTTTTTTGTTTTTTGTTCTATGTTCATGGCTCATACTCTCTATTTTATGCTCCCGCTTTAATTTTTGAGTTCATGTACGTACCTGATAATAAGCCTGCTAGCTAGGACGGAATTGCTGTGTAATAAGAACATTCTCAGCATTAATATTTCTTTCTCATGGAATTGGTTTAATTTTTGAGTTCATGGCTCATACTCTTGACATGAATTGGTTTAATTTTTGGATTTTGGACATGAATGCCATTATGTGTTTTTAAGCTGCTATTTTCCATTTCCTTTTGGTCTCATCTCTGTCGCCGCTCCAATGTAGAGATGATATTAGCTTCGAACCGTACTCATTTCCTTGTGGTTATATTTATAGGGTTGTGGGTTCAAATAATGGGTATTGAATGTGTAGCTTCGAACCGTACTCATTTCGGTCTAGCTTACTTAGCGATCAAGGTTTAGGTTTGGATATGAACCAATATGTTGGAGAAAGAGAAACTAAGACGAATCAACTACTAGAATACTGTTAGTCCTTAATGCCATTGCAAAATGCCTCTACTTTATTACACCCATTTGCTACCAAAAGCAAAAGAGACTCGATTTTCATTTAATGCAGCTTCTCTCTAAAAGTCCAACACTTGAGCTCTTTCATAACGCAAAATTTTAAAGCACCCGACACATTTGCAAAATCTTATAATCCTTCTTATCTCCAATATGTTTTCCCATTATTTGAACCCACAACCCTATAAATATAACCACATAAGGCACCATATATCATATATGAGGCCTACACATTCAATACCCAAGGTATAATTTAGTAACAGGGTATTGCCACTTATGTATCAATCAATAAAGTAATGAACCATACCTTTTATGCACCATTTAACCCAATAACCACATACATATAACCACGTAGAGGTATAACGACATACAAGTAACCTTTCACGCGTTCATAATATAACCTTGTACACCTTCTATAAAGGTTCCAAGTTCAATTACCATGTTTTATCCACTTTGGTTCAAGTTTCATAATTGCCTCTCAACCCTTTTTAAGACAATATTTAACACATTTCACATTATCCATTTGAACCAATTCAAGTTCCACATTATTGTACTAAAGTTGTACTTGAATCCTAGTTAAAGAGTGACTTCAACCTAGTTCCTAAAAATAGTTCCAAATCTTTTTGTTGCATGTGCATATTCTTTTGCACATCAACCTAGTTCCTTAAATTAGCTTCTCAATTAGGGGGCTTGTGAGAGAGAACGAATGAATATTGTCATAGGGTTATACTATATCATGGGCCCAAGTTCGACTAATAGGCTAGGCTCCAACAATGTATATTATCTATATCGAGCCAAAAGTTGTACATATTTAGACTATGTTTGTTTATGAGTTTATTTTATTCTAAAATTTGTGTCTCTCGGTCTTATATATAGGTTGTATTTTAACGTTAAAAATATCAAGTCAAGTCATATATGGACAAAAGTTGGATTGATTTGGATAATCGAATTTCAAATGAGTATTTATGCAGGGTTGACAACTTTCTCGATTTTGCATTCTCAAAAAGTTGGTGTTAAAGAAATATATTGTCCTTGTAAAAAATGCTCAAATCGTTACCAAAAAGACCGTGCAACCGTGAGATCACATTGTATTGAAGTGGGATTTCAAAAGATTACAAGAATTGGATTAGGCACGGGGAAGAGTACATTTCGGCGCGTAAGAATGATAGGACAAGAAGATGGCATTGAAATTGAATTGGGCATGCAAGATTGTATGAGGCGAATGGTACATGAAGGGATGGGTATGCTTAGGATAGTAACCGGCCAGAATTGAAGAAATCGTACAATCGAGATGCATCCACCGCAAAGTTTCTTAGACTTTTGAGAGATCGATCAAGCCTTGTGGGAAGGGTGTGATAAGTTTACGTACTCTCATTTATTGTAGAACTTATGCACTTTGGAAGGCTAATTATCGAGTGGCCAGATAAGGGATTTACTTTTTATTAAAAAATTTCATTAGGGCATTGCCTCGATCGTGAAAGTGCCAAGTTCCTATCGTGAGGCGTACAAGATGACTGCGGATTTGGGTTTTAGTTACAAAACGTGGGACGCGTGCATTAATCATTGTATGTTGTTTCGAAATGAAACGAAAAACTTACTAAATGTGAAATTTGTGGAGCCTCTAGATATAAGCAACAAGAAGAAGGGGGTAGCGGTGAAGGTGCGGAAACAAGTGGCAAGAATAAACTTCCCAAGCAGTGTAGCGATGAAGAAAGTATGGTATTTTCCCTTAAAGCCAAGGTTGCAAAGGTTGTATTGGTCATCTAAGACCGCGACACTCATGAGATGGCATGCCGAAAAGAATAGACGATGGTGTCTTTGAGGCATCCTGCACTCTCGTGCGTGGAAGGAATTCGATAAACGTTATCCATTATTTTCAAGTGAAATTCGAAATGTTAGATTGGGATTAGCATCGACGGATTTAATCCTTTCAGAACAATGACTATATCTCACAGTACTTGGCCGGTTGTGCTTATGCCATACAATCTTCCACCTTGGTTATGCATGAAACAGCCATATTTCTTCTTGTCGGTGCTTACTCAAGGCCCAAAAGGGCCGGGCAACAAGATAGATGTGTATCTCCAACCGTTAATTGATGAGTTGAAGGAATTGTGGGAAGATGGTATATCAACTTATGATGCATCAAGGAACGAGTTGTTTACTTTACGAGCTTCACTATTATGGACAATAAATGACTTTCTGCATATGGAATGTTGTCTGATGGAGCACTACGGTGAATATGCTTGCCACTTGTTGCAATGTGAGACCTCAAGCACGATGGTTGGATCATGGTGGCAAGTATTGTTATATTGGTCATCGACGCTTCTTGCCTAGGAGTCATGCTTTTCGTAAGGATAAATGCTCTTTTGATGGTACTCATGAAGTGAGAGATAAGCCCAAGTTATTGTTTGGAACAAAATTGCTTAAACAAGTTGAAAATATGGAAACAAGAGTATAAAATAGAAGATGTTATTAAAAAGAGGAAAAGAGAAGAGGGTGAGAAGCAACAAGCCAAGTTGGAGAAAAGAAAGGTTCCTAAGTTGTGTCACAATTGGAAAAAGAGGAGTATCTTCTTTGAGTTGCCATATTGGGCAAATAATCATGTTCATCATAATCTTGATGTTATGCACATTGAAAAATGTGTGTGATAATGTGCTACATACTCTGTTAGGTACTGCGGGGAAATCAAAAGATAATGATAAAGCAAGAAAAGACCTAAAAGAGATGAACATTCGGAAACCATTGCATCTACAAAAGCTTCCATCTGGCAAAGATATTATGCCTCCGGCTCAGTTTACAATGAGTAAGAAGCATAAAGACACATTCTTGAAAGTTCTAAAGGGAGTCAAAGTCCCTGATGGCTACTCGTCAAACATATCTCGTTGTGTACATCTAGAGGAAAGAGCTATTTGGGGTCTTAAGAGCCATGATAGTCATATTTTGCTCCAACAACTACTCCCTTTAGCTGTTCGAAAGCGTTGCCTACTTACATTTGTAAAAGCCATCATTGAGTTGGCAAATTTCTTTAGGCAATTATCCTCAAAGGTGAATACACTTGCGATCTCGAAAAGATACAAGATCGGATGGGTACAGTCACACTATGCGCTCTCGAGAAAATATTCCCACCGGCTTTCTTTGATGTTATGGAGCACTTGCTTAGGTGCATTTAGCCGAGGAGGCCTTGCTAGCGAGGCCCAATACAATTTCGTTGGATGTCATCCTAAGTAGAGAGGTACATCCATATTAAATTTACTTTGAAAAAGTTAAATTCCTTTTTACATCTGCTTTAGCATAAGTAAATGTTTTTGTAGGTTTCTACTTACATTAAAATTATATGTTCGAAATCGAGCCCATCCCGAGGCCTCCATAGCTAAGGCAATTGTGGCTGAAGAATGCATGACTTTTTGTACGCAATATTTGGATGACATTGAGACAAAGTCCAATCGCCCTAGAAGAAATGATGATGAAGGTGATGAGTTAGGACGCTTTGTAGGAAAAGAAGAGGTAATTACCCTTGATTACATCACACGAGTACAAGCGCATAGATATGTGCTTTTCAATACTGAAGATGTTGAACAATACCTAGAGTAAGTGATTCCTTACATGAGGCTTACATTCCTTATATCTTTTATATTTCAAATTAATACTTAATTCATATTTTCAATCCGCTCGAATGCATCGTGTACATTTGAGGAGACACTACCTCGTAATCAACGACATCTTATAGAGAAAGAACATAATGATAAGTTTGTTATTTGGTTTAAGGATTATGTAAGTATGAAACCACCTTCATATAATAGTTTCAATTTATCGTTTTAAATATTTTCTTATTAAATTTTGTTTTTTATAAAAGGTATGCACGACGAAAGATGTAGTGCCCGAAAGAATTACGAGTCTTGCATTGGGTCCTCATATGGATGCGAGGCGGTATAAGTCTTACATAATAAATGGTTTTCGATTTCGAGTGAAGGATGTCGATAGACGGAGGAAAACTCAAAATAGTGGAGTCATCTTTGAATGCAAGTGTGACAAGTTTTGCAAGCCGAAAGGATAATAATCCCATTGTAGGGATGTTAACTTCTACGAGGAGTTGATTGAGATCCTTGAAATTCGTTATAGCAACTCAATAAGATTTGTATTGTTTAAATGTGATTGGGTTGATAACCGGACAGGCAAGATGAAAGATGAGCAAAAATTTACTCTTGTAAACTTCAATCACAAGTTGTATAAGGATAATCGAGTTGGTGATGAACCATTCATATTAGCATCTCAAGCTGAGCAAGTTTGGTATGTTAAAGATCCTATAGAAAGTGATTGGAAAGTTGTGATGAGGATTACACCAAGAGATAGTTTTGACATATATTCAAATGATGATAAACAAGTTTCAGATTCGATTCCACAATTGGTACCATTTTGCTCACAAAATCTGGATGAAAATGTTG
This sequence comes from Adenophora triphylla var. japonica, assembly GCA_022495995.1. Taxonomy (NCBI): domain Eukaryota; kingdom Viridiplantae; phylum Streptophyta; class Magnoliopsida; order Asterales; family Campanulaceae; genus Adenophora; species Adenophora triphylla. Next base: position 256,101 of record JAFEMH010002720.1, read on the forward strand.
CTAACGAAGAAGCATCGTGGGTGCGAGAGGGAGTTGATGGGGTCGAGATTGAAACTACTAATATCAATGACCTAGATGTTGATATGACCGATAATGATGATGTTGAGGCACCAAAATGAAAATTTGTGTAATTTCAAATGGGACGTGGGGTAGGGAGTAACTATCAAGAAAGTATGTTGTATTGTTTGATGATTTGAAAGAAATGTAAAATGTTTAGCCAATACTTTGTTGCTGCTAATATTGTTAATGCTCCGTTCAGTTTTCAAGACACCTAGTGATGCATGTCTGTTTTCCTCTCCAAATGCGAGGGGGGTGTTATGGCTTGATTATAGTTGGTCCCCCTAACCAACAGCTAAAACTTTCAGATGAGTTTGTTACCTAGAAATTACTTTCACGAGTCCAAAAGAATATTTCCCTTTTCTTTTTCAGTTGTCTCAAGAAAGAGTTGCCTGAAATTTGGGTTTTCTCAAGCTCCTGGTTATGTAGTTTGTAATCACTCATGTAAACACAAATTGTTAATCATCCGCTAGGTCATGAATCTTGAATATTTTTAAGCACACTAGTTGAGAAGAGAATGTGAAAAATGAAGGGGGAAACTAACTTTTCACCACCATTTTCTGCCTTTCTTTCAACCTTGAACTCATTAAACCAAGGAAGACAATGTATTTGATGTACTTTCAGGCAAGGATTCCCTTTCTTTGATTCTTGTTCTTTATTCTTGTTTCTTTATTCTTGTTTCTTTATTCTTGTTGTTGTTTACATTCTTCTTTGTTGTTTACATTGTTATTCTTTGTTGTTGTTGTTGTTGTTGTTTATTCTTTGTTGTTGTTCATTGGCCTGTTGGCCACAATTCTATAGTTCTATTGGTGTTTGTCCCAAAATATTTGTTGTTTTAGGGGTTAAAACTTGTTCCAAAATACTTGTTGTTTTTATTATTATCTAGGCATTTTATAGGTCTTATACATGATACATAAGACCTATAATAAATTTATAGGTCTTATACATATATTATAAGGAAATTTGTTTTTTTTGGGTCCTTTACTTGGTTTATCCAATTTTTGTGCTATAATTGAATTGTCATATGACGGATATGCCGCGAAGAAAAATTTATTACCGAGTCGGGGCTCGAACCCTAAAGGAAGAGGGTGGCAAAACCAACCCCAAATGGGGTAAAGAGAGGTTGAACATAATATGGAATAATTATGGTCGACCGGTTAAGTGAGGAAATGGCAAAATTAGCTACTCGAGATAGGAATTTTTGCTAAAAATGGGGAACATTTCCCATTAACTAGATAGTGGTCTCGAGATGGACCATGAGTGCATAAATAACGTATGGAATGACGTTACGGTAAGTTGTAATCCATATTTCTTACATAAATCTCTAGTACGTAGTCAAAAGTCTTATGATTCTCTAACAATTGTTTTTTTTTCTTTGTTGAATTGTGTATATAGGAAAATACAAATGCTCCTCCGGAGTATTACCCGGTTATGGTTCTTTCTCTCGGTAAAGCGTGGCGTATTTGGAAATATCGGAGTGAGACAAGCATATAATAAGTATTACTCGGTTATGAATATTACTCGGTTATGACTTTGTTATGAATATTGACTCGAGTTATGAATATTACTCGGTTGAAATCTCATTATAAGATGTATGAATCCGACCAAGACGCATTGGCTCACCCACCCCGTGGGTGCGTTGCGGATCAATGGGGCCGCACTTGTTGCGATGTGGGGTACGAACAAGGCTCGGGTATATTTCAAATTAATCTCAATCTATTATCGTGAATGTCTTATATAAGTAGTCAAATTAATACTAATATTATCTTTTTTTTTCCGGAAATATCGAAACAAATAAATTGAATCGAGAAAAGCAATCGTGCACGAATAGGACCGGAAAAACGTCCCATCCCAAAGTCATCAAAGAGGTTTGTCATCGTTCAATCTAGTTCTCAGTTGTCAATTCAATTAATGTTTCTTTTTGTATCGTATATAAATATATTTTTTTGGTCAAATGATTCTATTATAAATTGTAGAGAGACAGACAAGGGTTTACCCACCGATCGCGTAAGCATTTTCATACATACTGCACGCACTTGGGCAAAACACACATGAGATCAAGAAACCACTCAAATGATTGTAAGTTAAAGTTTCAACCTTTTACGTTTTGATTTTGTTATTCTATAGAATACTTTTTTCATTTCTAACTTCATTTTCATAATATTAATTAAAGTTAAAACATTTATATTGAACATGTTGTTTTTGTTACAACAAACGCTTAATGATTCAATTGAGGAGGCTGCCGGAGGAGCAACAAAACTCTCCCACGGCGCGTGAAAATATTTTTGTTGGTATGATGGGCCACGATGACCACGGGAGAGTGCGATGTATGGGAGGCGGTCTTAACAAAACTAAGGTGTTTAGTAAATCCCCAACTTCTCGGGCAGTGTATTGGAGGCGGTGACGGGGGTCGAGCGAGATTTTGAAAGGCAACTTCGGGAGGAACGCCGACAAAATGAGGAGGAACGCCGACGATTACAACAACAACTTCGGGAGCGATTACAACAACAACTTCGGGAGGAACGCACGCGATTACAACAACAAATTGATGAATTGAAAGCGTTGTTGGATGGAACGACGATGGAAATGACTTGTAATGAATAGGTGTTATGGATTTTAGACATTGTGTATTTTGGATACATTCAACAACTAATAACTTTTTTGTATAATGATTATTATGTCTACGGATACATTCAACATTAATTGTGTTAATATGTAGATTGTAAATATTGATTGCATTTGTTTTGGTTATATACGGGTTTTATTTCCAGGTGTGTACAGGTTGAATTTGGTTTTTGTGAATGTATTTTTGGGGGAAAATGAATTATACAAAGCTGGAAAAAAAAAATAGGCTTATTTACGGCGGTGACTAAATCCGCCGTATAAAGCTGGGGACGACTCGTGCCCAAAGGGGGGACGAGGGAACCAGTAGGGGGTGTAAATGGTACGACTCGTGCCATGTGGGACGAGTCGTCCCTATTAAGGTATTTACGGCGGCGACTAAATCCGCCGTATAAAATGGCTTGGACGACTCGTCTACAAAGGGGGGACGAGGGAACCTGGTGGGGGTGCAATTGGGACGACTCGTTACGGAGAGGACGACTCGTCTCTTATTTACGGCGGTTACACATACCGCCGTATAAAGATCACCAAAATACGCCATAATATACGTATGTATTTCATTTATATACGGCGGTGGTAAATCCGCCGTATATAGTATTTACGGCGATGATTTATACGGGGGTCTATTTACGGCGGCTAGTCCGCCGTAAATACTATATACGGCGGGGCGCGTGGTATTTAAGGCGGATTTTAACCGCCGTAAATAAGCCTGTTTCTTGTAGTGAGAGAATATGAATATTTTGTATGTCTATAAAGGCTGATGGAAGGCCATATATATATGATACTAAGAGGCACTTCATTTAGGGACTACACCCTTTCACATGAAGTGGTGTGAAGTTACCATTCTGCCTATCATTAAATGACAACTTACACCTCAGGAATTATACACATTGATTAATTCTCTACACTTATATTATAACATTATATTTATGATTTATACATGTACGTAAACATATTTATGTATATTTATCAAGTATACACATTTTTCAATCCATGTTCTAACACAAAGTTCTTTAGGACGGAAGGACTATACATGTTTTTTGTAATTTAGTTTTTCAAATTTTTTTTGTTGAAGATTGCTGCACAAATACCATAACACCGCCATTGTCAATCCGAGAAACATTGATATATGTATGTTCAATGGAGGCACAATCAACCTTAACTAATTCAAAAAAAAATAAATAAAAAAATCAACAAATCTAAACTTTATCTTGATCTAAAGAGTGATAGATGAGGGGAGGGGAGGGTAGGAGAGGATATGGAGGGTTTGCTTGAAAATGGAAAATGCAGCTTGAGCAATTCGGAAAGGGTAGTTAGATAGAAAGAAAATTGGTTTGTTTACTGATAGGTTGTTTTTATCTTTGGTAATTCCTCGAATTTTCCGGACATTTTATAGCAATTTGGTTACGTTTTGAGCTATTATGGTTAAATTGCTATATTTTGTAATATTGAGGAACATTGTAATAGGAGAGATTATTTTTGGTATTTTATTGTAATATGAGGTAGACCTGTTTTGGAGATGCCAAGGAAGCTAGAAAGTTCAAGACAATAGAGGGCTCAAGGGTCTAAGTGCAATTGCAGGAAGCTTCAAGGACCAAATTGAAAAAGGCTGGAATATTGAAGAAAGCAGGAAGAAGCACGAGTCGTTATTTGGAGCATGACTCGTGATCAGAACCAGCGCGACTACATTTTGAAGAACGAATCGTGTCACGACTGGCAGGCAAGGGAACGAGTCATTCCTATTAGCACGACTCGTGCCCTCAGCATGTTATGACATCATCATTGCAGCAGTTCGTACGCGTTTTGGGATTTTTTTTTTATTTTATTTCCCTTTTTCTTTTCCTTGTTAATTTAGGTTTTAGGATAAGTATAAATACTTGGTTTAAGAAAAGTTTGAGGGTTCGACCTTTGTTTATTTTTCCTAGAGAGTTTATTGCTTTGCATGGAGAACTAAATACCTTTGCTTTGGATTCAATTTTTGGAACCGTCTTGAAATTCAATTGAGGTTAATTTCTTTTCGTATCTTTTGTCCTATTCATATTTTCTTCTATTTTGATTGATTGAATTGATTTCTAGGGTTTTTCAATTAGGCCAATTGTTGAATCTTGAATCTTAATTCATTGCTAGAATTCCTTAAAATTGTGTCAATTAAGGGTTTCATAAATAGCAACTTTATCGTTTATGCATGTGTCATGGTAAATTGTGAAGAAGAAGAAAATAAACAAGTATCCAATTGAAATAACATTAGAACGTATTATCGATCTTAATCTCTTAAATCGGAATCAATCAATATTGCGAATCTAGACTGTGTTAGTTAGGTTTAGGTATTGATTAGGGTTATTAGTGAGTGTGTCATTGCTATTAGCTAATATAAAAGGAAGAGATAGAGATTGAAAAACATCTCGTGATCGAGTGAATAAGGTAAAAGTGAAAAGAGTTAACCGGTGATATTTGAATGATAGACGGGAAAAATAATTGATCCAAAGTGATTTCCTTTAATTGTTTACAACTTAGTTTTTATTTCCGTCTTAGGAATTAATTAAAATCAATCTTAGACCCCCAATCTTGTCAAGTGACAATTGTGCAAACAAATAACCGTTCTTCAGTGGATCGACCTTGGACTTGTCCTAGCCGCAGTTTTATAGCCGAGTCTTGGTAAGTAATTTGTAGGCGTGCGACTTTAGCCTATCAAATTTTGGCACCGTTGCCGGAAAATGGTGTTTATTTGTTTGTACTCTTATTCTTATTCTTTTTCTTAATCTTTTTCTTTTTCTGTTTCTTGTTTCCTGTTTATTTAAGCTTTATTATTATTGTTATCTTGTGGTGTGGAACCTTTTATGGTCCATACCCGTTCTGCTATTCAACTTGCTAGTCCCTTTGTTTCGGAAATTGAAAGGTATTTCAGGTGCAGGAGAAATTTGCAGCGGGATGAGATGAATAATAATAACGGCAGGGGTGATAACGATCCGGAGGTTGTGAATAATGAGGGTAATGGAAAGAGGCAACAATGACCAACCTCCCCCAATTCGGATGTTGAGGCAGAGGATTGCTCCGAACTGGAATGAGCAACCACAAGAAGTACTGTTTCCCGATTTACTTACTGGGGTTACTTTTGAGTTGAAGCCGGGGTTGCTGAATCAGTTGCCCCACTTTAATGGGATACCAGGGGAGAATCCTAATCAGCACATAGGGCAGTTTGTGCAAATATGTAAGAGCATGAACCCGGCTGCACTCCCTCTTGAGCAACTATTGTTGAGGGTGTTTTCCTTTACTCTTAAGGATAACGCAGACGCGTGGTATTATCACTTGCCACCAAATAGCATTACATTTTGGCAGCAGTTGAAGGAGGTGTTTCTTGATGAGTTCTTCCCTCCAGATCAGATCAATGTAATTAAGCGGGATATCAGTAACATGGAGCAGTGGTCCGATGAATCGTTATATGATTATCACAACTGGTTCTATAAGCTTTGCAGAAGTTTTCCGTATCATGGCTTTGATGATGAGCAGCTCATTGTATACTTTTATGGAGACCGACTGTGCAGGATAAACGGTGGGTGGATTCTGCTTGTGGAGGTAGTATTCTGAATAAAACTACCAGGGATGCAGAGCAGTTGATAGAAGAGTTGGCCAAGAGCACAAGGACGCATGGAAGGAGGTCTAATATTAGACAAGTCAGTGCAGCGGGATCGAGTGATATCACGAGCAAGTTGGAGACTGAGATGGAGGATGTTAAAAGTCTGTTGAAGACATTGGTTTTGGGTCAACAACCTCAGCACTGTGGCATATGTAATGATGTAACTCACTCGACTGATTCTTGTCCTACTCTTCAGACGGATGAGGTGGTGGATGTTAATGCTATAGGGTTTAATCAGCAGGGTCAGAGGCCACCGCAGTTCAATTACAACGCTGCGAATAATGTTCATCTGAACCTCAGGTATGGTCGACCACAAGGTCAACTAGGTTTCAGGAAGCCGTTCAATAATCACCATGGGTATCAGCAGGGTTAGCAGTATCAGGGCAACCAGTTAATTAGTATAGAGCACTCGTTGGACAACAGCAGCTACAAGGATAGTCTACAGAGGACATGGTCTGGTCATTAGCACAGAGCATGTCTACCATAAATGGGAATTTCCAACAATTTCAGCAGAAGACAGAATCGAGTATCAGCAGTTTAGAGAAGCACATGAGTCAGCATGCAGATGCAGTTGGGAGAATGGAGGCTAAAGATTCAGGGAAGTTGCCATCTAGAACTGAACCGAATCCGAAGTCTAATGTTAGTGCGATGACTTTGCGTAGTGGAAGGAAGCTAGAGGAGGTAGTTGTCAAAGAGGAGCCCGAGTTAGTGGTTGTGAGGGTTACACCTTAGGAAACAAAGACTCCAGAGAAGGAGAAGAGTACTGCACCCGTGTTCCCTGTGTATGAGCCAGTTCCCCCATTTTTTTTTTTCTTTTTTTCTTTATAAAAGGGGATCAACACATTTCACCACTCCCCCCTTGATGCACTTCACAGAGGCGCCTAGCTATGCTAGGGAGGGCAATGTCATTCCCTCTAACCACTGGTGGGGGAATCGAACCCATGACCTCCAGGTTGGAAGCCATGAACTCTAACCATCAGGCTAAGACCCCGCGTGCAGTTCCCCCGTTTCTGTATGCATTGAGGGAGGACATAAAGCCGGAGCCTGACAAGGCTATCTTTGACACATTCAAGAGACTCGAGGTAAATATTCCGTTTCTAGATCTTCTTCAGTCAGTTCTAAGATATGCGAAGTTTTTGAAGGAGTTATGCACTATGAAGAGGAATCAGAAGGAACGAAGCCAGAAAAAGGTAAAAATCAGTAAGCATGTGTCTGCAGTCTATCAGAAGAGGATGCCTAAAAAGTGCAGTGATCCGGGTATGTTTGTGATTCCGGTGTCTCTAGGGGATGCTTCGGAGCATATGGTTATGCTTGACTTAGGGGATTCAATCAATATTATGTCCTATGTGTTGTTTGAGAACCTAAAGTTGGGACCTCTACAGGATACTCGGGTGATTATTCAGCTTGCTGACAGATCTAATGCTTACCCTAAGGGGTTGATTGAGGATGTTTTGGTTCGGGTTGGTAAGCTCATCTTTCCTGCAAATTTCTATGTTTTGGAGATGGATACGGATCCTAAGGCTCCCATTCTGTTAGGGAGGCCATTCTTGTCAACTGCTCATACTAAATTGAATGTTCCTAATGGGTCGTTGACCATGGAGTTTGATGGGAAAAAAATGGAGTTCAATATCTTTGATGCCATGAAGTACCCTAAGGATGTCCATTCGGTAAGCTTCATTGATGTAGTTGAGCACATATCTCAAGAGGTGATGTGTGTGGGGGAGATGATGACATGAAATCTGTATTAGAGAATGCTTTGGAGTGTGCAGGGTTAGAATTTGATATTTCCGATGAAATGAAGGAGGCGGTGATTAGCCTTTCTGAGGATGCTATGTATGCCTCGTCACCGGGTTATGGTCGTGTACAGTTGGAGGTGCCACCGGAGAAACCATTGCCATCTGTTGAGAAGGCACCTATGCTTGAATTGAAACCCCTACCCGAGAGTTTGAAATATGTTTTCTTGGGTGAGGGGAAGACACTTCCTGTGGTGATCTCTAGTGTTCTGACGGAGGAGCAAGAGAAGAAATTAGTTGATATGATCCGGGGACGGAAAGAGGCGATTGGGTGGACTATTGCCGACATCAAGGGAATAAGTCCTTCTTTATATACTCACCGAATCTTGCTAGAGGAGGGTACTAAGACGGTAAGGCAACCACAGAGGAGGTTGAAACCACCTATGATGGAGGTGGTGAAGAAGGAGGTTTTGAAGTTGCTACAGATGGGGATCATCTATGCCATATCCGATAGCGAGTGGGTGAGTCATACTCAATACGTAGCCAAGAGGGGCGGGATCACCGTCGTCATCAATCATAAGGGTGAGTTGGTGCCAACCCGGGAGAAAACGGGATGGCATGTTTGTATTGATCTTCGTCGGCTTAATGAGGTAACTAGAAAAGATCACTTCCCCCTCCCCTTTATTATTGATCAAATGTTGGAAAGGTTAGTTTGAAGGGCGTACTATTTTTTTCTTGATGGTTATTCCGGGTATTTTCAAATACCAATTGCACCTGAAGACCAAGAGAAAACCACTTTTACTTGCCCCTTCGGCACCTTTGCCTATCAGAGGATGCCCTTTGGTTTATGCAATGCACCTGCGACTTTTCAAAGGTGTATGATGAGCATCTTCTCCGATTTTGTGGAGAACTTTATGGAAGTCTTCATGGATGACTTCACCGTCCATGGAGACTCTTTCGACCAATGTCTTGCTTACCTTGCTTTAGCTCTAGACCGATGTGTTGAAACCAATTTGGTATTGAATTTTGAAAAGTGTCACTTTTTGGTTGAGCAAGGCATTGTGTTGGGACATGTGGTTTCTAAAAAGGGTATTGAAGTGGACAAAGCAATAATTGATGTTATTTCCACACTTCCTTACCCTACAAATGTGCGTGAAGTGCGATCTTTCCTTGGTCATGCGGGGTTCTACCATCGCTTCATAAAAGATTTTTCAAAGATTGCTACACCTCTATGCACCTTGTTGCAAAAAGAGGTGGATTTTAAATTTGATGATAATTGCAAGAATTCATTTGATGAGTTGAAGGGTAGATTGACATCTACTCCCATAATTCAAGCCCCCAATTGGTCTCTCCCTTTTGAGATCATGTGTGTTGCTAGTGACTATCCCGTGGGGGCAGTATTGGGTCAAAAAGTGGATCGTGCCTCTCATGTAATTTATTATCTATGACTTTGAATGAGGCACAAAGAAACTATTCCACTACTGAAAAAAGATGTTAGCGGTGGTTTTTGAATTAGAGAAGTTTAGGTCCTATTTGATTGGGACTAAAATCATTGTGTACACCAATCTTGCTGCTCTTAGGTACTTAATATCTAAGAGAGAGGCAAAACCGAGACTCATTCGGTGGATTCTCTTATTGAGTGAATTTGACATAGAGGTTAAGGATAAGAAAAAGGGGCCGAAAATGTTGTGGCCGATCACTTGAGCCGTCTTGTGAGAGAAGAGGACAAGCCTTATAAACAAGCCCTTTTAGGGGTGAGTTTCCTGACGAGGCTTTGTGGGCAGTGAAAGAGGTGTTCCCTTGGTATGCGGATTTGGTGAACTTTTTGGTCTCTAATAAATTTCCCCAAGGATTTTCTAAATCCAAGAGAGACAAGATCCGTAGTGAGGCTAAGTACTATGTATGGGATGAACCGAACTTGTGGAAGCATTGCGCCGACCAAGTAATTCGTAGATGTGTCCCGAAAAACGAAATGGCCTCTATCCTGAAGTTTTGTCATGAGTATGCATGTGGTGGTCACTTTAGTACCAAATATATCGCTAGGAAAGTGTTAGACATTGGCTTCTTTTGGCCAAAATTATTTATGGATGCCACTGCCTTTTGTAAGACTTGTGACCGGTGTCAACGTGTTGGTAATATAGGATGCCGCAATGAGATGCCACAAAATATCGTAATTAACTGCGAAGTTTTTGATGTGTGGGGAATTGACTTTATGGGTCCGTTCCCTATTTCTTTCGGTTTTGTGTACATCTTACTTGCAGTGGACTACGTTTCCAAGTGGGTCGAAGCGATCCCTACATGCACCGATGATTCTAAGGTGGTGGTGAGTTTCCTTAAGAGTAACATTGTGTCTAGGTTTGGGATGCCTAGGGCCTTGATTAGTGATAGGGGAACTCATTTTTGCAATAAGATGGTGGAGGCCTTGGTAAAAAAATATAACATCACTCATAAGGTCTCTACCGCCTATCATTCCCAAACAAATGGCCAGGCAGAAGTGTCCAATAGGGAAATCAATCCATCCTCGAAAAGACCGTGAACCCGAATAGGAAGGATTAGAGCCTTAGGTTAGAGGATGCTTTATGGGCCTACCGAACGGCCTACAAGACACCAATTGGTATGTCCTCATATCGTTTAGTGTTTGGGAAGCCATGTCACTTGCCCGTGGAATTAGAGCATAAAGCCTTTTGGGCAATCAAAAAGTTCAATATGAATTTAGACGGGTCCGGTGAGGAAAGGAAATTACAATTGAATGAACTTGATGAGATCCGGAGAGGCATATGAGAATAATTTGTCTTATAAGGAATGAACAAAAGCGTGGCACGATAAAATGATTTTAAGGAGGGATTTCAAGGTTGGTCAAAAAGTCCTCCTATTTGACTCCCGCTTGCGCTTGTTTCTCGGTAAGTTGAGGTCCCGGTGGACCGGTCCCTATTTGGTGAGGGAGGTATTTTCGCATGGTGCGGTTGTGATCTCCAGTCTTTCCGGAGACCAAGAGTTCAAGATAAATGGGCAAAGATTGAAGCCCTATTTTGATGGTGGAGATGTTATTGTTGAGGATGTAGAGATGATGGATCTTTACGATCCTACTTATGAATGAGCCATATGCTATACCGAGGGATTACCCGGTGTTGGGTCTATCCAAAGACGGTAAAGAAGGGCAGCTTACCGGGAGGCAACCCGGAAATTTCTTTGTTTATTTCTTTGTTATTTTTGTTTATCTTTTTATTTTGTGTGGAATTGATGCTACTAAAGGTACTGTGTGTTGTAGTGTTGTGCAGGAAAAGTAATGGAGACGGAGCAAAATGAGTGCCCAGGTTCAAAAAAAAAAGTGAAAAAATTGACCTGGGCATGACTCGTGCCACAAACCAGCACGAGTGATTTTTTTTGCACGAGTCGTGTCACGATTGATGGAGGGGGAATGACTCATGCCAAATAGCACGAGTCGTGCTAATTACGAACAGTCCCAAAAGGAAACGTATCTTGTGTTTTTCAAATCACCTTATTTTCCCCAACTCCTTCTTCTTCCTCCTCTCCCCCTCACTATTCACCTTCGCCATTAACACCCCCCACCACCAAAACCGTCGCCTATCCCACCTCTTCATCTTCATCTTCTTCCTTGTCTTCTCCTTCCTCCATAAACACCACCCTCTACCTCTCCAAACCACCAATTTGGCCCCTATCCCCTACTTTCTCTCTCTGCCAAAAAATCATCAAATTACAGCCCTAAACCCCAAATTGGCCATAACCGTCCTCTTTCCCTTCAATTCCGAACCCCTTTACACCCATTCATCCTTCAATTCCGACCTTGGTGAAAGAAACTCAAAACCCTAAAAATTTCGATTTTGGGGCTTTTGACAAAAGCTGTTGGAACTTTGTTTTGAGTAACAAGGAGAGCTCTGGGATTGGTGAAAGGCATTCTAAAGTAATTTTTCGACATTATTTCAATTGTTGAGCCTTAAATTTCTTGGGGAGCTGTAGAGGTTCGGTTGGTTTTGAACGGAGATTATTTCATTGTGTTGGTGTTGTTGTGTGCCGTGACTGCATTGTTTGTGTGTTGAGACTATTTGTGTTTAAATGGTTAAAACAAAGGGGGTTAACGCTCAGCCTCCGTCTAAGAGGCAAAAGAAGTCGATTTATTTGCCGGAAGCCCAACCCGAAAATTTTATGGGCTTAAGGAACTTAAATGAGACTCAAAAGAATAAATGACGAAACCTGAGTAAAGTAGGTCAGGAGATACAAGTGACAAAATTTCTGAATATGTCGACGTTGCAAAAGTTAGGAGTTGACGGGTTGGTGCAGCAATTGTTGACGAATGCGGGGTTGGGAAAGTTTTTAGGGAAGAGTGCCGCAACTTACTAGCGGTATACTTTGGAATTTTTATCTACTTGTGAGAGGTTCGTGGATGATGATAAGGACCAATGTGTGAGGTTCAATCTGAATGATTTCAATCTGAATGATATACGCCGGGAGCTCAAGTATGACCTAGTGAGGGAATTGTTCGGTGTTGAGGAGACACTTGAGGGTAAAGGTCCAAAGAAGGACAAGACTGTGGAATTTTTCTATTTTGAGTTGACTGGGAAGTATATGCAGAAGCCTTATGTAAGGCGAAGGAATTTTATCATCCGGCGTGGAGGTTTTTTGTATAAAGGCCTATGTATGACATTCTTTAGCAATGGGGAGCCGACCCAAACAAATGCCACCTCAATTGCTTTGATGCATTGTGCCCTACCATCCGTTGACAAAATCCCGGACTGGGTTGATTATTTTTTTAGGAGATGTGAGACTTTCTAGGGGCAGAGCAGAGGGAATATCCCAGTCGGGGGGATGATTACTCTGTTGGCTAAACACTTTGTGAAGATCCCTTCTGACGCAACGGGGTTGGTTGGTGGCCTGAAATTCTATGATCACGAATTTTTGTTGAGGTATGACAATGCATTCTCGAGGGTTGATTGGTCAGCTGATGCGCTGTGGCTAATATATGGAAACGGGATGAGAGTGAGATGCGCTAGGAATGAATTATACCCAAGTGGGAATCAACCTCGGGATTGGCGAATGCCTGGGGTGGTTGATATTTTTGAGCGGCAGTTGGCGATTGATAGAGGAGATATGTCTGATAGTGAGGATGATGAGGAGGAGCCACATGTTGAGAGGCAAGAGCCTATGAGAGAGGAGGCGAGCAGTTTGAGCCAACAGGGCTCGTTTGGGCAATGGCATGAGATGCGAGCTTACTTGGATGAGCAGAACAGGGCGCACACGGCCCGATACAAGCGAATTGAGACCCAATATGAGCGGATTGAGGAGCATCTGAGAGAAGCGGATCTACAGAAAGAAGAATTAGCTGATAGATTGGAATCAGTGGAGGATGAAATCAGGATTATAGGTAGAAGGCAGCAGCAGCTAGAGGCCTATGTGCAGCGGTCCGAGCCAAGAGTGTACAAGCCCGTTCCGGAAGATTACATGAGGATGATGGAAGGCAGGGCCGAGCGAAGGGATCAGAGGCTCACTGAGAGAGGAGTCCGTTTTGGCGAGTCCTCTCGATCCTCCTGGCGATGCTGGCGTTGATGGTGCTTTCTCCTTTCTCCCTCACGTTTTTATCGTTGTTATGATTTTGTTTGTCACACTGAGGGCATTGTGAGATTTAAGCGTGGGGGAGGAGGTTGATTTATGTTGTAAATTGATTTTGAAAAAAAAAGAAAAAAATGAAATGAAAAAAAAAATGAATAAAAAAATAAAAAAAATGAGAGGCTAAGTGAAAACCCGAAAGGGCGCTTAGGCAAAAGGTGAGAAAGTGAAATATTTTCTATCTTTTATATCACCGGAGTTGGAGACACAAGGGAGGATTGGAGCGTCGGGTAGGATTATTTATTCTTGGCGTAGGAGGTTCGGTTAGAGGCGTTAGGTTAGAAAATCCTCGTTTTTTCTTTTGGTGATATAAGGGGATTCGGTGTAGCACACGAGGTAAGTCTTTGTATGGACATTGACTTGATTTGAGGGTGTAGTAGTGAAAGGATAGCGTGGGAAAAGCTTAGGTCATTGTAGTTCCCCCTAGCTTTTTATGTGTGGGCCTTAATTTGGATGTCCCTTTTACATATTTGGAGTTAGGATCAAGCTAAGGCCATTATTACCATTTTTTTGTGGAGTAATACGGAGCGGAGTCTCATTCTCCGAGTACATTGATTGATGTGATTGAGTTTGTTGATGTAGAGGAGTTAGGGAAATCACTTTCCCCTCGCGCGCCTGTTTTAGACCTGGAGTTAGCGAGGAATTAGAAATTTACTCAGGAACGAGTAAAGGTCTAAGCGTGGGGAAATTTGATAGGTTGTTTTTATCTTTTGATAATTCCTCGGATTTTTCGGACATTTTATAGCAATTTGGTTATGTTTTGAGCTTATTATGGTTAAATTGCTATATATTGTAATACTAGTAAAAGCCCGTGTCCGAGGACACTTTTTTTTTAATTTAAAAAAAATATTTTTTTTAAGGGCAAAATGGGAAAGGGACAACTTAGTAAGGGCAAAATGGGAAATTTGGCCATTGAAACTGTTCATTGTACTGTAGATAGTGGAGGTGTGATTTATACTATAGATTGAGGAACATTGTAATAGGAGAGATTATTATTGATATTTTATTGTAATATGAGGTAGACCTGTTTTGGAGATGCCAAGGAAGCTAGGAAGTTCAAGACAATAGAGGGCTCAAGGGTCTAAGTGCATTTGCAAAAAGCTTCAAGGATCAAATTGAAAAAGGCTGGACTATTGAAGAAAGCAGGAAGAAGCACGAGTCGTTCTTTGGAGCACGACTCGTGATCAGAACCAGCACGACTACATTTTGAAGTTCGAATTGTGTCACGACTGCCAGGCAAGGGAACGAGTCGTTCCTATTAGCACGACTCGTGCTCTCAGCGTGTTATGACATCATCATTGCAGCAGTTCGTACGCATTTTGGGATTTTTTAATTTTATTTCCCTTTTTCTTTTCCTTGTTAATTTAGGTTTTAGGATAAGTAAAATTCTTGGTTTAAGAAAAGTTTGAGGGTTCGACCTTTGTTTATTTTTCCTAGAGAGTTTATTGCTTTGCATGGAGAACTAAATACCTTTGCTTTGGATTCAATTTTTGGAACCGTCTTGAAATTCAATTGAGGTTAATTTCTTTTCGTATCTTTTGTCCTATTCATATTTTCTTCTGTTTTGATTGATTGAATTGATTTCTAGGATTTTTCAATTAGGCCAATTGTTGAATCTTGGATCTTAATTCATTGCTAGAATCCCCTAAGATTGTGTCAATTTAGGGTTTCATAAGTAGCAACTTTATAATTTATGCATGTGTCATGATAAATTGTGAAGAAGAAGAAAATAGACAAGTATCTAATTGAAATAACATTAGAACGTGTTATCGATCTTAATCTCTTAAATCAGAATCAATCCATATTGTGAATCTAGACTGTGTCAGTTAGGTTTAGGTATTGATTAGGGTTATTAGTGAGTGTGTCACTGTTATTAGCTAATATAAAAGGAAGAGATAGAGATTGAAAAGCATCTCGTGATCGAGTGAATAGGGTAAAAGTGAAAAGAGTTAACCGATGATATTTGAATGATAGACGGGAAAAATAATTGATCCAAAGTGCTTTTCTTTAATTGTTTACAACTTAGTTTTTATTCCCGTCTTAGGAATTAATAAAAATCAATCTTAGACCCCCAATCTTATCAAGTGACAATTGTGCAAATAAATAACCGTTCTTCAGTGGACCGTCCTGGACTTGTCCTAGCTGCAGTTTTGTAGCCGAGTCTTGGTAAGTAATTTGTAGGCGTGCGACTTTAGCCTATCATTTACTTTCAATCCGTTAATTTGCATTAACTTTTATAAGGTTTTGTTGACTTATGTTAACGATATTATTGGATGATGTTGGTGTCGGGGAATTACGATTTTCAAGCATTACTTGTCTCATATTAAGTGTGCACGAAAGAGATAACATGTATGCAACATTCGTATGAAAAGTAATAAAAGACAAGAAACACGAGATTTGTTTACCAGTTCATCCCATAATTTACTACATCTAGATATGGGCACTAACAAGCCAGAATATTCAATAATATCATAATCTGTGATATTACAATCAAAACCCATGGTCTTCCTCCTGAATCATCACTCTCACGATGTAATCACACACCTCCCATACACCCCCTAGACATAACCTAGACCATTAATGGAATGCCTCTAAGGGCACACCAAAAACCTACCGATGTCTTTGACTCTCTTTGTGGTTTACATATTCTCTCTGACTTATTTTCTTAACACTATAATATTGGATAAACTAATATTGGAGGAGAATAAATCACGAAATTGCACAAATAGGCCTGACCCAGATCTCCTTGTCGTATGGCACACTCGATGTCGTACACCGACCTTAGTTGATTTCCAAATCTTGTTGTCTTTTATGACGTAGCATCATGCTGCTTCATTATTTCCAGTGCCAACCTAACAAGCTCCCACCCGGAGACAACCAACTCCCATGACTACTTCTGTCAAACTCCCACCCGAGAATGACATCCAATCATTATTGCTAATTCCTTTTGTGGCTGAACCAAGCCACCAAGACGAGTTGAAGTGAACGAGTTTTCAACCTGTTGCCCGTATTCCTAGCCTTTTGAGTCTTTACCCCCGTAATCCTCCTTTCAACCATCCCACTTCGTCTTTTAATACCCATCTATGAACAATGTGATAACAATATGCTTACATGGTCTTGGTTCTTCCATGTAATCCAAGCAACCGATTACATCTCTAGTTTCCGTGGATCCGTTCATGTTGATGTCGTGTACAACAAACTACCCACAAGCTATCAAGTTAACTTCTTGGGTAATCCTCCATATCCCGCAGTTAGCAGGTGACCACCAACTGTCACTATCCCACTACTAATGAAGACCAAGTTTCTCTTCCATTGAATGTCCCAGTTTATACAATTGTATGAATCGTATATCTCTATTACACGTACTATGTACCCCTAATCCACAAATTATGCACGAAATCTGCCCCACACAAAATTGCATGAAATCTGCACCGTACCAATATATGTACTGTTGTACCGAAATCTGTACCGTTGTATCGAAACCTGCACCGAATTCTTCCCCACGCAAAATCTGCACGAAATCTGTATTGCACGTACTCTGCATGCTGCTCCACATATTTCACACATAATTTGCACGCGATCCAGACCTATCAAGACCTAGAAACTTACCTCGTTCTTTATTTTCACGATTTTCATATCTCTAGATTCGTTGCCTAAATTCGATCCTATCCAATTTTCATGTCGATCCGTCTCACCCCATCTTCGCTGCTCCCACCAAATTCTCAATAACACCAGATCCACCTGGATCTGTAGCTCTGATCCCGTCTAGATCTCTGCAACTCTGATCTTGAATATGAGCCCTACAACTAATTGAACGTATGCAACCCTAATCATAATTCATGCAGTCCCATATCCATCCGCATTTATGAAACCTTGATCCTATTTGGTTTAAGTAACATAAAATTTTAAAGAATATTCTCAGCCCCCAATTCTGATCCATGTTCCTGAAACCCACATTCAATCAATTTAAGAAGCCCCGATCTTCCAACCGAAGTTTTGATACCCGTTGTCGGGGAATTGTGGGTTTCGAGCAATACTTGTCTCATATTAAGTGTAAACGGAAGAGATAACATGCATGTTATATACATATGAAGAGTAATAAAAGACAAGAAACGCAAGATTTGTTCACACATATCATCCCACAATTGGACTACATATGGGGACACTAACAAGTCAGGATATTCAATAATATCATAATTTATGGTGTTACAATCAAAACCCACGATCCCCCTCTGTAATCATCATTCTCTCTATGCCAACACACACCACCTATGCACCCCCTATACATAACCTAGGTCAATCATGGAATACTGCTAAGGGCATAAAGACTTATTAATGTCTTTGACTATATTTGTGGATTTCAAAGATTCTTTCTCAATTATTGTCTAACACACAATAATATTGACTGTCACTTGATTATAAAGGCACATAGGAACAAACTCTAAACCTTGGAGGAGAAGAAATTTCGAAATGCACAAACAGGCCCAACCCAGATCTCCTTGTCGTACTGCACACTCGCTGTCGTACGCCAACTTTTGCTGACTGCTAAATCTCGATATCTTTTATGAGGTAGCTTTATTATGTCTCATTGTTCCGACACCTATATTTTTTCCTTTTTTCTAAGTTTTCATGTTTGTCTAAATCACCTAAGGGCATCTGCAATGCACGGAGTTAAGACATAGGTATCAAAATCAAATTTTGATACGTATGACACTATTTATATGATATCAAATTACCATCTCAAATGATAGGTATCTAATTAATAACTTTTTTTTTGTTTTATTGAAATCTTTTCACACGTAATATTTTTTAATAATTAAATATAAATAATGTTAAATAATAATTGAATACTAATTGTATTAAAAATAAAGTAAAATAAAATATGTATACTATATAGATAAAAAATTATTTTCTTTTCCATTGATAAATTAATAATAAAATTTTGGGTTTTATAATTTACAAAAAATAAAACAAAAATAAAATGTAAATGTTAAATAAATAATTAAATAATATAAACAGATACTGTTTGACAAAGTGAAGGAGTTAATCAAGGTATCAAATTTGATATCTTTCCTAACTTTTCATCAAAATTTGATAGATATGATATTTATCATTGAAGATGATTACTCTTTTATGTGGATATCAAATTTTGATTTTGATACACGCCATTGAAGTTGCTCTAACAGTTGAAGAATTTGGCATAATGAACGCATGCTTTTAATATTAATTTTTTTTTTATTTTTTACATTAAAAAGTTGAATAAATTGAAGTATAATTAAAAGTAATATGATTCAAAATGTTTTAAAATAAATATACTACTCCAAGGTTTAGAGTTTGTAATCCAGCTTTCTAGAACCTGAAATCACGAACAGACGATTTGTCGGGATGGTCTTCGGCTAATACCCTTCGCCGTGATAATTAGATGTGGTGTTATGAGTTTGCGTAAACTATATTGAAATAACGATAATCTCAAAATAGCCAAGATGACATTACCTTTTTGTGTTGTGTATAGAGTGGTATTTATAGTGTTGCCATTGGATATTGATGAATCCCGTGAATCATGGAGGGATTATATGCGTAACTGTCTCGAAGAAAATAGGAAACAATTATGTATGACTACGTGGGTTTATGCATGTCGGGTTTGATCGAGGTCACTTGAATGATTAAGGTTGACCTAAATTCGTGACTTGGTTAGATAGAGATTGCACAAGGAGTAGATCGTATGTCGGATCAAGCTAAGTCGAGACCAAAGAAGGTTGGACAATAAGCTTGAACGACTGATCTAATTGTTGAGGAGCATGTGCTTAATGATGCTTTAATGGGCCCTCCACGCTTGATGGGATTTTGGGCCCGTTGGTTATAGGGTCAGTCCCTTGGGTCCGATCCGTTACTTTTATTCTATTTAGTAACTAAAATTTAAATAAGTTAGTTGAATGTTTCTTATGCCAATATGATTTTACTATATTCTTTTAATAATAAGAGCAACTTTACATTCCACTCCCCCCATAAGGTTTATTCGGTTATTATTTTTATATGAATTAAACGGGGTCACAAAAAAATAAACTTAAGAGCAAAGGGTCAAGGAGAGAGTTTAAACACTAATATTGATTTGAAATTGTTGGATAAAAAAAAAAAAGAGAAAAAAAAATGTTTGAGAAGGAATGAGGAAGGGTTGACTAATGTTTCTTGTTACGTGCCGTAAAGAACTGGCAATGCAACGACCACTCATCCCCATTCAATCAATCCCATGCATGTCCCCATCTCACCTACATCATTTCTTCTCTCCATTCCCACACACCAGATTTGGATTTGTTTCCGCGCGGAGGAGCTGCTGCAAGCTTCTTCTTCAGCATTTCTTTTTCTTTGTACGGTTCAAATAAAAAATTGACATTTAACGACTGGACTTAGGGAGTATTCATCCGTCTCATCCAACTTAGAATAATTTGCTATTTTGAGTGTCCCACTCGATTTAACATGTCAAAAAATGACAAGTTTATATTATTTTTTATTAATGAGACACTTATCATACTCAAAACAACAATTTTCATACTATTACTCACACTTAGGCCCCGTTTGTTTCCAGGAAAATGAGGGGAAAACGTTTTTCGAAAAACGTTTTTCTCATTTTCCGATGTTTGACAGTTTTTCGGAAAACGTTTTTCCCATTTTTCGATATTTGGTAGTTTTCCGAAAAACGTTTTCTCCAATTTCTGATATTTGGTACTTTTCCGAAAAATGGAGAAAATGTTGATTTGGAAAACATTTTCCGCCGTATGAAGTAGTTTAGATGATATTAGGAAGAAAACAGAGAAAAATAAATGAGCTAAACAAATACTCTCTCCGTCCCACTCGAATTTGGATAAATTTCCTTTTTGGGCGTCCCATCCGAATTTGGACGGCCCAAAATGGAAACCTTAAATCACTATTCTCTCCACTCATTCTCTCTCCTACATTATTTTAATACTCACAACACCATTATAATTTACTATTCCCTCCACTCATTCTCTCTCCTATTTTTAAATTACACTCACAACATTTACCTTTTCCTTAATCTCCGTGTAAAGTAACTTTGTCCAAATTCAGGTGGGACGGAGGGAGTATAAACAAATATAAGTTGTTGTAGTTGTTTTTTTTTTTTTTTTTAAGAAGTAAACAACTAAGTTCAAAATAATCAGAAACATCATTAGCCCATTGCTAAGGTCAACTAACTAGACCACAAAGTCAAAATAGTTTGAATTTTATGTGCTATAATGCTTAACTTCTGCTACCAGTCTACCACCCGCAATCTACCTATAATCTAGTACTCCCTCCGTTTCGGTCGAAGTGTTCGAAAAGAACAATTGCACGAGAATTAAGGAAAGTGATATAAGAAAGAGAAAAATTTAAATGTTGTGAGTATGAAAAATTAAATAGGAGAGAGAATGAGTGGGAGAAATAATTAGGAGAGAGAATGTTGTGAGTGTAAAAGTAAAGTAGGAGAGAGAATGAGTGGTAAAATAGTGAAAAAACTTTCCTTTTTTGGGTATGGACATTTTAAATGGGACGTCCAAAATAGAAAGTTGGGACACTTCGGCCGGGACGGAGGGAGTATTATATCATTTTATCAAAAAATATTAATATTCCAACATTAATAGTATCACTTTTTTTTTATCCAACTTGATTACATCATTTTATCAAAAATATTAATTGTTTTATTGTTGCCCAATTATTTATAGGATTAATTATCCAAAATCCCTGAACAAATCATTTTTTTTTAAAAATGAATCTATATTTTATTTATTTTTATCGAGTCCATCAATTGAAATTTTATTTCTAAAAAGTTTACAAATTTTATCAGATTTTTTCTTAGGTCTAATAGTAATGCATCAGACTTTTTTTTTTTTTACTATGATTGACGTGTCTTTTGGTGTACCTGATGGACATAAAAAAATATACTACAGTTCTTATAAAAAATAAGGATTTGAATGAAAGACTTTTAAGCAAATCACCCATAAATTTTACTATTTCTATAAATAATTTTGTTTTGAATTCATAAAATTTAATTAAATCAGTAAAATAAAGTTAAAATGAAACTTATCTTTTTGATATCAGGGAGGAATGTATATATATACTCCCTCCGTTCATTTATTTGGTTCGCAGTTACTGTTCTCACGTAAATTAAGGAGGAAATATTATATTGAAAGTGTTGTGAGTGTGAATATAAAATAGGAGAGAGAATGAGTAGAGAGAATAGTAAATTATAATGGTGTTGTCAGTATTAAAATAATGTAGGAGAGAGAATGAGTGGAGAGAATAGTGATTTAAGGTTTCCATTTTAGGAAAGAAACAAAGTGTGAACCATGTAAATGAACGCCCAAAATAGAAAGTGTGAACCATGTAAATGGACGGAGGGAGTATATATATATACTCCCTCCGTCCCACGTGAATGCAAACTTATTTCTATTTTGGTTCGTCCCACGTAAATGCAAACTTCCCAAAATGGAAACAAATTTATTATTTTATATTCACCCTACCCCATCCACTCATTCTCTCTCTTCATTTTTCACCATACAATTTATTCAACCAACCTACTATTAACTACACTCATTCTCTCTCTTCATTTCCTATCACACATTTTCATTATCTTAATAATATTTCTTAGTTATTGTGCCCAAGAAAATGGTTTACATTCACATGGGACAGAGGGAGTATATGATTTATTAATTGTGCTTGTGCAGGATTTTCGTTTTCATCTATTAACTACCGGTTGTCCTTGCATATATATATATACTAGTACATGCCCGTGTTCAAGGGCACGTTTTTTTTTTTAAAAAAAAATTTTTAATTTTTTTTCATGCCCGTGTCCAAGGCCACATTTTTTTAAAATTTTTCTTTTTTTTTTAAAATTTTTTTAAATTTTTTTTCATGCCCATGTCCAAGGCCACATTTTTTTTTAATTTTTTTAGATTTTTTTTTAATTTAATTTTTTTTTTTTTTAAGGTCAAAATGGGAAAGAGACAAAATAATGAGGGCAAAATAGTAAAACACCCACTTGAAACTGTAGAGAGTACTGTTCAAAAGGCAGGTGCCATTTATAATATAGATACTCCCTCCTTCCCAGCTCACTTGACACTTATTTTCATTTTGGTTCGTCCCAGCTCACTTGACACTTTCCAAAATAGCCTACTTTTTATAATTTTATATTCACTCTACCCCACCACTCATTCTCTCTCTTCATTTTCCACCACTCAATTTATTCAACCAACACTACTATTTACCCCACTCATTCTCTCTCTTCATTTTCTACCACACATTTTTTTTATTTTATTCTTTCTTCTTAGTTTTTGTGCCCACCTCAAGGGTGTCTGTGAGGTGACGGAGGAGTATATATATATATATATATATATATATATATATATATATATATATATATATATATATATATATATATATATATATATATATAGAGAGAGAGAGAGAGAGAGAGAGAGAGAGAGAGAGAGAGAGAGAGAAATAGTTAAAAGGGATGAGCTTATCTACCATTTCCTTTTGGCGCAGCAATTAATTAAAGATCTGAATTAACACTTTTCAAAATTATATGGATACAATTTGATCATAGTCCGAATTAATCCATCTCGCCTATATAAATATCTCATTTTACTTGTTAAAACGCTTTTAAAAAAAAATGTAGTACTATGTTTTATTTGGTTAGTTGTTTATTCCCGGCTTTGGTTAGTTATTTATTGCTGGCTTGTACAAATGATAAAATTGCAGCAAAAATACCAAATTCATTCTCGATTTTTGAACTTTTTTTTTCCTTTTTGTCTTTAACCTATTAATTTTTTTTTTTTAAAACTCAACATTTATTTTAATATTGACTGAAAAGAAAAATGGGATATCTATTATGAGACACGAGAGATTATTTAAAAAATAACGTTGTTTATTTGACGTAGTTTAGTAGCTATCATTAGATAATATTACACAATTTATCCAATTTTTTTTTTTTACCTTGCATGCATGTGATTTGAATTTGTAATGAAGCATCTAATTAATACTCCCTCCGTCCTATACCTACGTGCACACTTTCCATTTTGAGCGTCCCAAACCTACGTGCACATTTCCTAAAATGGAAAGGAATCTTTACTATTTCCTCCACTCATTCTCTCTCCTACATTATTTTAATACTCACAACACTATTATAATTTACTATTCCCTCCACTCATTCTCTCTCCTATTTTATTTCACACTCACAACACTTTCAATATAATACTTTCTCCTTAATTTACGTGAAAAGTCAAACCGAGCACATAGGTCCGGGACGGAGGGAGTATTCTAGAGTCACCATCCATTAAAAAGTCTTTGTAAACTTTTCCCTTATTCTCACTTAGGTAGATAAGAATACACTATTTGCATGCATGGGCCTAAATTGTCAACATATTTCAACAATATCCTATTCAATTTCTTCAACTTTTTTTTTTTTGACTTCATAATCTTCATGACTTCTTTTAGGAATGCAAAATGTACAATTTAATTTTAATTTAAAGAAAAAGAAAAGAAGAAAATGTTGTATTAAGATGCTTGAATACAAAATCAAAAGTACATTCAAATAAATATGTATTTCATTCGTGTTTATACACATGTTCAGTCTACGTCCGAAAGAAAGAAAGAAGAAGGAGAAGAAGACGTGACTTTAGAGTGAGGATGAACCCAAACGAAAATGTCGAAAAACAAAAAGTTATTGGACATACAATTGAAAAATATATGATCCATCACTTTCTCAACAATTTATAAGAGATTGGTGCCAAAACTACTTTCCCTTGCCCTCAGCAATAAGCTATGGAATTAATCAATAATCAGGAGAAGACTGTTTGTTTTTTGTTCTTATGTTGTCACGTTTTTATTACACATCTCTTTCAAGTTTTCATTTGGCCCAAAGACCAAGGCCCATATGGGCCCATGTAGGTGGGTGTTAGTTATAAACTGTAAAGACTAAAGAGAGTCAATCAACTTTAGAAATAGGTATAGTTGACTTGACTTGACTCGACTCGGATCGAGCCAATGCCGTAATTTTTGTTAAGTATTGATATTCATTGATAATGCACTGCACTGCACATATTCAAATATAGAAACAGAATTGCAGTCAATGAGGAAGCAGTATTGTTTGGCTTGTATCCTCAGTGTGAAGAGTTTGAATTTTGGCAGGAGCAGCTGGAGCAGCCAATTGGTGTTGTAAGAGTGATGCAATTGCCTCGGCAGGAGCAGCTAGAGCAGCCAATTGGTGTTGTAAGAGTGATGTAAATGCCTTGTAGGAGGGCTCCCTTGGGACTCTGGAGTATAAGGGGTACTGCCACCCTGGCTGCATAGGGCACATCCCGCGATTTACCTCCGCCAGTATACTGAGGGGCCGCACAGTGATCCAGGATTAGTCCGACGAAACCTGAACCCGGGTATCAAAAAAAAAAAAAAAAAGAATTGCAGTCAATGGCTGAATTACATTTCCAGTTATTTATGACATCGAAACTCAACGACGAAAAGTATCTCTAATTTCAAGAATCGGAATCTATAACATTTCCAACTAAACATTCATTTTGGGACAATTTTCGTGAAAATTTATGCATATATTTAGAGACGGAGGGAGTACTTGATTTCAGCATCATTATAATCGGTTGGTGTGAACCCATAATATAAGTAGAGCTGTCAAAATCGAGCCCGATCCATAGGCCCGATCCATAGGCCCGATTTTTAAGGGTCTGGGCGGTAGGCCCGTGGGTTCATGCGGCCCGAACATGAAAAGTCCAAAAAAGCCCAGCCCGACCCGATATTCTTAAGTCACAATTTCAGGTACATATTCTGAATGTTGTACATTCATTTGTTTGATATGAATCTGAACACTAGAAGAGAACTGGCAAATATTCTTAAGGCAATCATATGTCCAACTGTTGTTGTGAGATTGGGATTGAAAATCTAAGAACAATGGGAATGATTCCCTAGTTGCTGTCTTGCTGATTTGCGTTTCTGTCGAAGACCTTCTACAAAAAAACAAGAGTACTCCTTAATTGTAACTTTCAGATCACTAAAAAGTTGCAGTAAAGTGCATAGTTTAGAGTTGAATAAATGGATGACAAGAACACGATGCATTTCACTCCTTGTAATTTTTGTAACAGAGCAACCATGTATAATGTTTTAAGCTTCAGTTCACAGACTAACTTGAAGGATTTTAGTTGTTCATGCAGCTGATAAAGTGCCTTCGTTGGGTTTTATGGGTCCATGCGCAGCGGAATTAAGCATCAAATTAACACAAAACCCAAGCCCTAAGATCCGTTTTATACGATTAAATTTAATTCCTATGAGATATTTACCAACCTTAATTGCTTTCCGGTCTTGAGCTATCGAACAATTTATTGGTGTGATTTTGAATCACTATCTTCAATCTTCAAGAACCTTTCAATCTTCAGATTGGAACTCTAGGCCTTGATCGTCAAACGAGCGAAGACCCTCTATTGTTGTATCCACACGTAAGAATGAACCAAGAATGATTTCTTGATGATTGCTAGATCAAAACCTTGAAGAATATTGAGAGTATTTTGTTATGATTTTCCCTTGAAAATTTCGGCCAGACCATTAGGGTTAACAGACCTCTCATATTTATACTACTTTAGTATGAATATGTTTCCTAATCGAATTAGGAGATCAGGCTGTCAAAACGCGTCTGGTGGCTAGTTATGTCGCGTGACATTCTTAGCCAGTGGCTAGTTATGTCGCGTGACATACTTAGCCAGTTGGCTAAGTATGTCGCATGACAAACGTTGCCATATGCAGGAACTCTCAATCATTCTTCCTTTGGTTTAATCAATTCATTCTAGTTGTGTGTGACCCAATAGGATTATATTATGTTGGCAATGAGTTCGATCATATCGACTCTCATAAGACATAAGCGGACTATAGCAAGCCATTATGTCTACCCAAATAATATAACGTAAGAGTTCACGTTTCCAATGGTACACTTCCATTTCTCCCTTTGTCTCACGATGTTATATTGAACACAAGTCATGGTCCACGTCAACTTGTATCTGTTCAATGCTTTCTCGATTTTTGAGTATAATGATATTTCAATCGCATTGGGGTGTGGCCACACACTTTCCATCATTATCACTCATCGAGGGGCCCAAGCAAAACATCTCTCTTCCGAGGGACAAATTCCATCTTGACTTATCATCCTTTCCATCATGAATCTGATCATGCCAATGATAGCCTTTATAGATATCGTGTTAAGATACCGTTTGACTAAAATCAAACATGACTTTCATCATATGTAAGGTCATGATAATCTCAGGTCTAGGGACTAAATGAAGTGACCATATGAGATTTAATTATGACTTTTGACCATGACATAAATCTCATACGGGTCAAGTCCAGTCACTTGTTCTCTAACAAGTACCCATAATTTCAATGTGCATCTCTATGCATATAATCATCATATGATTATCCATTGACAATTATACTAATTATTCTCTTAATAATTAGGGACGAAGATTATTACAATAGATATGCAAACTATATAATAATCAAATAATAAACTTTAAACGATAAAGATGATACATAATGGTTTTTCAGTTAAACATAACTAAAGCCTAGGGCATTACACCAACAGTCTCCCACTTGCACTAGGCTCCATTTATGTATCGAATACTCATGGATCTAACATGCCCACCATGCTTTTGCCTGTGCGAGGGTCTTTGTAAGTGAATCCCTTATGTCATCATCGGTTGATACTTTGTATATTTTAACGTCTTCTCATTCTTTATGAATTCCTCGAAGAACGTCTGAGTGAGTGTTTGGATCGCTGTTGTGACCTTGGTTCCATTGTTTGCACAAGTGGCACCACTATTTTTCATAACAAAAGTTTCACCGATTAGTGGTACTTGGAACATTTCCAAAACACTAATGAACTTTTGATCCAAACTGCCTCTTTTAGCCACATCATATGTTGCTAAAATTCGGCCTTAGTAGTAGAATTGGCTACAATTTCTGCTTGGAACTCTTCTAATCAAAATTGCACCTCTAATAAGCATAAACATAAATCCTAATTGCGATTTTAAATTAACTTTGTCAGTTTGGATGTTAGCATCTATGTAACCCTTACAACAAGATTAACTTCCAATCTTTCAAATCCCAAGAACGTATCCTTAGTTCTTCTTAAGTACTTAAGGATCATCTTGACTGCCATCCAATGGTTCACACCAGAATCAGATTGGTATCGACTCATCATGCTCAAAGCATATGAGATGTCGGGTCTAGTACAAATCATGGCATACATGACAGATCCAAATCCGAAGCATATGGAACTTCATTCATTTCCCTTTTGCTCATCAGTTGTCATAAGACAATGAATATTGCTAAGAGAAATACCATGACCCATTGACAAGCTACTCTTCTTAGACTCTTCTAAGAATCTTGTCAATGTGAGCACTTTGACTCAAACCAATTTATCCTTCTAGATCTATCTCTATAGATTTTGATGCCAAGGATGTAAGCGGCTTCACCCATATCTTTCATTGAGAAATCTTTCCTTGATCAAGACTTAACAGTCTTAAGTATCGGAACTTGTTTTTCCAATGAGTAAGATATCATTGTAATAAAACAATAGATATAATACTTCGCTCCCACTGAATTTCATGCATACACAAGATTCATCTTTGTTCTTTGATGAAGTCAAACTCTTTGACCAATTCATCAAAACAAAGATTCCAATTTCTTGAAGCTTGCTTCAACCCATCTCATGGATCTTTGCAACATGCATACTTTATTAGAGTTTCTTGGATCAACAAACTATTCGGGTTGTGTACTATACACATCCCTAATAATCTTTCCATTTAAAGAAAGTCGTTTGACATCCATTTGTTATATCACATAGTCATAA
This sequence comes from Adenophora triphylla var. japonica, assembly GCA_022495995.1. Classification (NCBI taxonomy): domain Eukaryota; kingdom Viridiplantae; phylum Streptophyta; class Magnoliopsida; order Asterales; family Campanulaceae; genus Adenophora; species Adenophora triphylla. The sequence goes on from JAFEMH010002720.1 coordinate 284,668, forward strand.
TATGTGATAATGGCAATTGAAATTTCTAACAGACTTCGACATTGTAACTGGCGAAAAAGGTTTCAACATAGTCAATACTATGAATTTACCTAAATCCCTTTGCTACAATCCTTAGTCATGAAAGTATACACCTTCACATCCATGTCGGTCTTTGAAGACCTACTTGCACCCTTTAGTTTTTACACCTTCAGGTAGCCCAATCAAGTTCCAAACTTGATCATCAAACATGGATTGCAATTCGAACTCCATAGTTCCTAACCATTTATCCAAATTAGGAGAGGACATCGCTTCTTGATAGCAAGTAGGATCGTCATTCTTAATAACTTCCACTTCATCACTTTCCGCAACGAGAAATCACTATTTCTTGAGTTCGGATCGTGACCTATCCAATCTACGATGGACTTGTGCATCTTGAACCGGTTTCACAATTCCTTTGTGAACTTGGTTCCGTCTCTACTCTTGGATCCATATTATTTTCGGGTTCTTGATCTCTCTTCAAGATTAATTTTACTCCCACTAGATTCTTTATTGAGAAACTATTTCTCAAGAAACAAATCGTGTAGAGCAACAAACGTTTTGTTCTCTTTGCGGTTGTAAGATTAATTTCCGAAAATAACTTTGTCAAATTTGGTGCTAACTTATAAGAGACAAGTCTCTTTACATAAGATTCGCAACCCCAAATTCTCATGAAAGACAAACTAAGTTTTCTTCCATGCCACATCTCATGTGGGGACTAAGAAACCGATTTAGTAGGGACTCGATTCAGTGTAACCGCATCATTTCTAATGCTTATCCTCAAAAGGAATTAGGAAAGTCAACTTGACACATCATCGAGTGAACCATGTCTAACAAGGTTCAATTCCTCCTTTCAGACACACCATACAATGTGGTGTTCCAGGTGGAGTCAACTCTGAAACGATTTCAAAGTTTTGAGATGATTGTCAAACTCTTGGCTCAAATATTCACCACCTCGATCTAATCGAAGTACTTAATAGTTTTGCCAAGTTTATTTTGCACTTCATCTTGAAATGTTCGAAACATCTCAAATGATTCACCTTTGGACTTCATCAGATAGACATAGTCATATCTAGATAAGTCTTTAGTGAAATATGATGAAATACCGAAATCTTCCCCTAGCAATGCTGCTTAATAGTCCACATACATCTCATGTATAATGACCAATAAGTCACTAGCCCTCCCACTACTCTTTGTGTAGGGTGATTTGGTGGATAATCTCAATAAATAAGATCCACATTCCTCAAATGATTCATGGTCATGTGAGTCTAAAAGTCCATGTTAATGAAGTTTAGATATATGTTTCTTATTTATTTGACCAAGCCGGCAATGCCATATGAACGCGTTGTTCATATTGTTCGGTTCAGAATTCCCATTTATATTTTAGATATCTTCAATATTATTTTGTTTCTTAACATCAAGGATACGAAGATCATTTAATGACATATGCAATACAATTAAGGCATATCATTAAATAAATATAAAATTTCTTATTTTAATAAGAAAATTATATCCTTCAACATCCATATAAGAAACCGAAATAATACTCCTACTCAAATCCGGAACGTAGTCATACTTGTTCAAAACAAGTACTACTTCACAAGGTAATGTGACTTCATAAGTCCCTATAGCTAATGTAGCAACCCTTGCTCCATTCTTATGCATAGGTTTAATTTACCTTCTTTGAGTAGCTTTCTATTCTTTGTTCCTTGCACATTTAAACAAATGTGGGATCCAATCCGGTATCATATACCCAAGAACAAGAAGTCGAAAGGAAAATATCTATCATATAAATACTTGAAGTAGTAGCAATCATATTGCCCTTCTTCACCTTTTAGGCCTTCCTAATAAGCCTTGCAACTTTTCTTCCAATAACAATCTTATTGTCATGACAGCAAACTGCATCATTTTGAGACACTTTGGGTTTAGCCTCTTCGGCTACAACATTTGTCCTAGGTTTAGCAACTTTTGCTTTACCTTCTTTTCCTTCCTTTATGAACCCTTTTATTGTGTCAACCATTAACACAATTTGCGGATTGCTCCTTCTTTCATCATATGATTTAAGAGCCTTCACCACAACATACATCTTTTGCCTAGCTTGCACTTGGAACGTTTCCCTTGTGCAGTGATGGAGGAAAATTCCTCTAGTAATAAAAACCGAGCAAGTGTACTCACTACCGGTGTAGCAGTATGCACAAGCAGGGGTCGAACCACAGAAACTTGTTGGTAAACAAACGCAGTAAAAGTAATGAATATAGTAACCACAGATTTTTGATTTGAGAATAATAATCTAATCCTAAAACAGAAATAACAGATTAAAACTAAAGAACACGATTTAAACAGAACGAATTAACTCAGATAAACACGGAGATTCACGGATTGGATTCACAATTACTTTCACCCTATGCTATTTTTATTGCTGAAAACATTAATCTCAAACTAGGATTCATTCACAAAAGTAAGGATTGGGACGGTGTGGTGCCCGGATTGCAACCCTTTTAATTATTATCAAGCTGCGTTTTCTGTTACGGCCACACAACAATCAAATAATTAATCAACACAATAGAATGTTAAATCTAAACCCTTTTGATTTCTATTATGGCCTCAATTAGGTTTAATCTTCAAAATGTTGTTCAATTGTATCAATCCCCAAATTAATGGCAGAATCAATACCCAAATAATTAAAAGATTAATGTTTTGAAGAACTAGAAAGAGATCAATTGGGAAGAATTAAATCAATAGCCTAAAGATCTAGTAATCGCTACAACCAATCCGCAAATCTAAAGAACTTAGCTACGCAAAGACATAACGAAAACAATACTGATCATAAAATGAAAGAACATCAAAACCTGAGAGATCCGGAATTGATGAGCAATAATTGTCTACGAAAACTCAAAACCTAGAACAATAATAATATCCAAGATTGTTCTTCTTAAAAACTGTTGTTGAAGTATAAATACTCTAGGGCAAAATACAAGGGAAAAATGTGCGAAAAGTCGAGACTGCCCATCATAAGTTGCCGAAACTGCATCGAAACGGGACAAGCGCGGCCGCTCAGGTTGAGCGCGCGCCCGCGCACTTTGGCAGAACCCCGGCCTTCAAAACGACGTCACTGAGCGCGGCCGCCCGGGGGCCGAGCGCGCCCGCGCTTGTTGGCCGAGAATTGCACTTCAAAATCTTCAATGGAGCGCGGCCGCTCTTAGGTAGAGCGCGCCGCTCCGGGTGCCCGGAACCGCATCTCGAATTATTTTCCAATTTCCTTGCTCGCTCCGCTCCAACTTGGTTTCCTTGCCATTTTATTGACCAAAATCAACACTTAATCATCCTTTTCCCCGTACTCATAAACACTCAACAACAATATTAAAACAACATAAAACCCGGAATTTTGAGCCTAGAATAGGTTCGTAAACATGTAAAATGGGTGTGTAAAAACACATCCATCAAACACCCACAAACTATCCTTTGCTTCGTCCCGAGTAAAACGAGAACAAAACTAAGCTATCGAACAACCATAAAACTACACTACGAAAACGAAACACAATATTTTTGGGATGTTCTCTTCAAAACGGGAATCATGTCGCCGCATAGTCTCAGATCCTTACACAATATAATCACAAACATGCTATCATGAATTATCAACTAACATTACATTAAAGCAAAAACCCACAATTTTCCACCGCGGCATGAATAATGGAGTGAAGTCTGGTAGATCATTGTCACACTCTAAGATTATTTATGGATTCACTAAATGATGCTCTAACATAATATGTATCAAATACAATCACAAAGGGACACTCATATGCATGTTTACACAATTGTCAACCCGGCTACTTGATAACGAAATGAAGATATGACTCTAAGCGTTATGGTGCGAAGGATCGCATGGCTCGGTTCACGGTTACAAATGAAGGCAAGGACATACAAATCGGGAAGCGAAACTAAGAAGTCTTCTTTTTATGTATACATCCTCACTATGATAATTCACTCCGCTCACCCTTTTTCTTCCCAATGTGCCAACCCACAAACTAAAGCTTTTGCATACATACACAACATCGGGTTGAGCACATTCCCTTATTTCTGGGGCTTTTTCTAATTTCCAACTTTTGACACAATGGAGGGGCAAGAATTTTTTCATTTTTTCATTTTTTCTTTTTTTTTTTTTTTTTTTTTCATTTGAAAGAACATATATACAAACACATACTCTTTCTTTTTCTTCTTTTTTTTTTTTTTTTTTATTTCTTTTTTCTATGCCCCTCTTCATTGTATTTCACACCCCATTTTGCATTTTTTTTTTTTTTTGACCCCAAATTGTGCATTTAATTCCACTCACCCAAATTCAACACCAAATTCCCATTCATTCCCTAGTTCACTTCCCAAAAGGTAAGACATCCTAAAACTAAGTGAAACGGGTAGGAACATATGCATCAAACGAAGGCGAATGGTGGTCCAAATTTCCATTCTTTTCTATTAAAGCTCAACAAGTGTTCTAGCGGAAATTATTATTTACCGGGGGTAGAAAGTCAAGGCACACAAAAGGGTTGAAAGAATAAGCCATAAGTATCAAAATAGCCTAATAACGTGTTATTGACAATCATGCAAACCATGTTCTAGGGACCCCGAGAATGCACAAGTGATCCCATAAAGGGCACCTAGAGTGACAACAATGATCAATGATAAATGGAAGTGAGAGGTGGTGCAATCGTGGTTTATTGTTTCAATGTAACCCTAGTTCTCAAATCCAAGATAGCATAATGATCAACACATAACACTCAATCATCATGGACGCAGGCCAACATATCCCAAAATAAAGAGAACAAAAATTTTTATTTATTTTTTTTTTTTTTTTTTAAATTTTTACTAAACTAAAAACAAATAACAACCTAAACTAACATGGTGATAAGCGTAATGAAGCACGTATACCCCCACCCACAAACTAAAAGATAGCATTGTCCCCAATGCAATTAACTATAAACTCGTGGTAGGGATACCTCAACCGATCACCGTGGCGGATAACCCCATTGGCTAGAAGAGCCTCCAGGAACCGGCCGCTGCCGCCATCGCTCTCCTTGTCCTGGATGAGCCACTGGAAATTGTTGCCGCGCCGCCAGGTACTGCGGCGGGTACTGTGGCGGGAACTGTGGCCATGTGTAACCAGTAGGAGGCAACCGACCAAGAATTTGGTCCAACCTACTATCGTGCTGGGCCCGCCATACTTGGTTCGCCTCGATCTCACCCCGTACTCTGTCGTCAATAGCTCTCACCCTATCATCATTCGCAGCCTGACTCTGCTCTAGGGCGGTAAATCTCTGATCAAATCGTAGCTCCATCGCCTCTAACTGATGTGACAAATAGTACAACCCCGCAGTTGGGTCCGATCTCCAGTCGCCAACCATATCATCCTCTTGTTCTTCCTCTTCTTCCTCCTCCTGTTCCTCCTCTTGTTCTTCCTGCTCCGGCTCCACTACATTTACCCCCTTGGGGTGGCTCTTGTCCCTAATCTTTCTCTCGGTAATTGTAGGCTCCAAGCCTATGTCCCTAGGGATATTTGTGAAATTAACACCCGAGAACCCCATCAAACCCGTGATCATTAAGGGGTAATTATAACTATTCTTCGCCATCTGCTGATATGTCCTGTTAATTTCATGGGCAATGATTGACCCGGTGTCAATTTGTTGCCCTGACAGGATGACATGCATTAATGCAGCCTCTACGCCATCCAACCTCGTGGGTCGGGAAGATGGGAGCACCCTCTCACGTATAATCCTATGAAGGTACTTCATGTGTGGTGGAAGAAATTTAGAAGCAATTAACACCCCTTATGCACGCTTGGGTCAAAGGGAAGATCACCGAATGTTCCGGCAATTAGGTGTAGGTTACCTTTGGGGTTGTTCATCATTTGTTTTTCAAGTTGCAAGAAGGCACAGGTATTGGCTTGCACATGTCTAGGGAGGTTGTAATATGATATAATTCTCTCCCGGGTATATCTCACCTCCCTACCCCGCACATACGAAGTGTTATGTAGCCCTTTTCTAGCGGCTGCATTAGCATAAAATTCACGCACCAACTCGCGATTCCCTCCTTCGGCTGGGGCAACCAATAAGTTTTGCCAACCATACTCCGCTACAATATTATCTAGCCCCATATCCGTAATGTCTATCCCTTTCTCTACGTTAAAACTTCGTCCGGAATAAGCATTAAAAAATTTTAACGCATCAACACCCACAAATCTATTTTCATCAAACAATGGTGGTGGAACCGGGGTTTTCTTTGTAACTCTTTTACGCTTAGGATTAGAGGTAGACATGATATCAACACAACTCAGAAGGGTAATACAATTAAATTCGTAGAATCTTACCCCTTCAAAGCTCGCCGGAAAACTCGCCGGAGTATGCCGGAAAACTCGCCGGAGTTTGGGAAGAAGGCCGGAAAACACCCACAAACTAGACCTTGCACCGTTTATACCCACAAACCACCTTCAAATCGAGCTTTAGCCCACTTGATTCAACCGGAAAGCTCTCAAGAACACCCTTCTTCAAAATTTCAAAATTTCTCAATCTCCGCCGGAATTAATGGTTTTTGGATAGATGAATCGGCTAAGGCTTGAGGATTTATGATGGGTAAGGTAATTTTTGGGGTTAGGAGGGGAGATAATTGGGTTTGGGTGAGGGATTTTTAGAGAGAGAGGGAAGAGAACTCGTTTTTTTAGAGAGAAGAATGGAGGGGCGGCGGTTTGTTATAAAAGAAAAGGGCCAGCATCTGTTTAGGGTTTTTTTTAAATGCCCGTAATTTTTGCTCGAGCGCGGCCGCTCTGTGTCCGAGCGCGCCCGCGCTGTATGACAGAAACTGATCTTGCTTTTGATTTTTAATGAGCGCGGCCGCTCTGCCTTGGAGCGCGCCCGCGCAGCCTGGCCGAGACTGATGCTCCTTTTTCCTTAATCAAGCGCGGCCGCTCCGTTTCCGAGCGCGCCGCGCACGCCGACAAACGAGATTTCAACGCTTTTTTTTCTCCTTTTTACTGCCTTAAGGTCCACAGCTTCAACCTTGCTCGATTGTGTGCTATCCTGCACATCACCACAAACACACACAAGCATAATATCTATTGACAAAACTTTAAAAATAAATATTTTTGGAGGGTGACAACTATTTACACTCCCCTATAAACCCACAAACTCGGAGAGACCCATAACGGGTGACACAAAACTTTTGTTCGACAAAAATATGTCAAACATTTGACCGCACTTTCGTCGCTTACATCCCCATTAATGTGAGCGGACTACCCACATTAATAGGCTCAGTCACCGTAGTTCGACACGTTCTATACTACGACTCGAAAACGGTAAATAACAGTCTATTTTTTTTTTTTTTTAAAACAATAATGAATACCCCCACCCACCAACTAAGAATTTGCGATGTCCTCATTGCATAAACAGATTCCAACACGAATTCAAAGCTAACAAGTAGTGGTAAACCGAACATAAAGACAGTAAAGCAAAAGTTACCTACGGTTGGGTTGCCTCCCAACTAGCGCCTTTGTTTTAAGTCTTTGGCTCGACATGATGCTCATGATTTCTCATTTAATTTCGGTGCATCCACCAACACCACCACATCAATTTCCTCCAAGATAGACACCCCTTCGTGATAGGGCTTGACTCGATGCCCATTCACCTTGAATGTACTTCCGTTTTTCAAATCTTTGAGCTCGACCGCTCCATGTGGAAATACTTTCACCAACTCATAAGTGGCCCGACCATTTGGAGCACAATTTGCCGGGAAAAAGTCTCAATCGAGAATTGAACAATAAGACCTTCATACCCTGACTTAAGAATTTTGGCTTCAAGTACCGATCATGGTATCTCTTGGTTCTTTCTTTATACAAACTTGGCACTTTGGTAGTCCGTCTTGCCTCAACTCCTCAATCTCATCCAAATCAAGCATCCGTTTCTCACCCGCCTTCGTCAAATCCAAGTTGAGTTCCTTCACAGCCCAATATGCTTTGTGTTCCATCTCAACCGGAAGGTGACACTCCTTGCCATACACAATTCTCAGACGGACTCATCCCAACGGGAGTTTTGTAAGCAGTCCGATATGCCCATAATGCATCATTGAGCTTCAAAGCCCAATCTTTTCTCGTTTTGGCCTGACCGTCTTCTCAAGAACCCCCTTGATTTGGCGGTTGCTCACTTCCACTTGCCCCGATGTTTGGGGATGGTAGGCTGTGGCTAGCTTGTGAACAACCCCATATTTCTTTAGGACTTGGTTGAAGAGCCTGTTTGTGAAGTGAGTTCCTTGATCACTAATGATTGCACGAGGCACCCCGTACCTGCAAAATATATTCTCACACACAAACTTTGAAACGACATTAGCATCATTAGTCCGAGTGGCAATAGCTTCCACCCATTTAGATACATAGTCAACAAAGAACCAATATATACACAAAACCATGGGACGAGGGGAAAGGGCCCATGAAATCAATGCCCCATACATCAAATATGTCAACAACTAAATTATAATTTTGGGGCATCTCATCACGCTTACCTATCCCTCCCGTTCTTTGGCATTTATCACACTTTTTGCAAAAGTCTTGCGCATCTTTAAATATGGTGGGCCAATATAAGCCACTTTGAAGGATTTTCCTAGCGCCTTTTGACCACCGAAATGCCCACCACATTGTAAATCATGACAAAAGCGCAAGACACTCAATTGTTCATATTCCGAACACATCTCCTCATCATCTTATCCGGACAAATTTTCCACAAGTAAGGGTCATCCCAAATGTAGTGCTTAACATCAAATTTAAATTTCCTCTTTTGATCATAAGTAAAGTGAGGAGGAATCATGTCACAAGCAAGATAATTAACAAGATCCGCATACCAAGGCTCTTGAACATGTAGAGCAAGTAGTTGTTCATCCGGGAAATTTTCATTCACCTAATCACTCCTTCATTGCTATTCTGAAACGAGAAATCCTCAAGCCTTGATAGGTGATCTGCCACTACATTTTCGGACCCCTTTTTGTCCCTTATTTCCAAATCAAATTCTTGCAACAAAAGCATCCACCTAAGCAGTCTAGGTTTTGCATCCTTTTTATTCAACAAATATTTTAAAGCAAAGATGATCGAATAGATTATTACCTTCGACCCAAGCAAATATGAACGGAACTTCTCAAGTGCAAACACAACAAACTAAAAATTCTTTTCAAAGAGTGGTATAATTAAGCCGTGCATCATTAAGAGTTCTACTTGCATAATGGATTACATGCGGTAATTTATCTATCTTTTGGCCTAAAACAGCCCCAATAGCAAAATCGATGCATCACACATGATCTCAAAAGGGTGAGACCAATCGTGGCTAGAAAGAATGGGAGTGCAAGTAAGTTTTTCTTTTAATAAAGTGAAAGCATCTAGACAGCCTTGGTCAAAGATGAACTCGGTATCTTTAGCTAGCAAGTTACTTAACGGCTTACAAATTTGTGAAAAATCCTTAATAAATCGCCGATAAAAACCCGCATGGCCTAAGAAACTTCGAACACCCTTAACCGAGACCGGGAGGTAGCTTAGAAATCACATCTATCTTAGCTTTATCGACCTCAATCCCCTACTAGACACTATGTGGCCCAAGACAATCCCCGCTAACAAGAAAGTGACACTTCTCCCAACTAAGTGTCAAATTGGTCTCGCAACATCTCCTCAAGACCATAGTCAAATTATTAAGACACCCTCAAAGCTATCTCCAACCACGTAAAAATCATCCATAAACACCTCTACACACTTCTCTATCATATCCGAGAAGATGGAGGTCATGCACCTTCAAAAGTAGCGGGTGCATTGCAAAGCCCAAAGTGGCATCCTCCTATAGGCAAAAGTACCAAAGGGGCATGTGAAAGTGGTCTTTGATTGGTCCTCGGGTGCAATTGTGATTTGATTATATCCCGAGAATCCATCAAGAAAGCAAGAATAAGCATGACCCGCCAACCTCTCTAGGATTTGGTCAATGAAAGGCAAAGGAAAGTGATCCTTTTTGGTGGCGACATTCGGCTTTCTCAAATCTATACACATCCTATACCCGGTCACCTCTCTAGTGGGCACATCCTCATTTTTATCATTTTTCACAACAAGAATGCCCGACCTCTTAGGAACCACTTGAACCGGGCTCACCCACTCACTGTCCGCAATTGGGAATATAATTCCCGCATCTAATAATTTCAGACCTCTTTCCTCACCGCTTCCTCCATGTGAGGATTCAATCTCCTTTGTCGCTCCTCAAGGTTTAGCCCTCTACAAGATTAATTTTATGCATACACATTGAGGGGCTAATACCTTTAATATCCGCCAAAGTCCACCCTATGGCCGATTTGTGCTCACAAAGCACAAGAATTAATTTGGCCTCTTGTTCTAGTGGTCAAATCTCGAGGCAACTATCACAGTAAAGTCTCGCCTCCCCTAGAAAAGCATATTTTAAATTAGAGGGGAGGGGTTTTAGTTCAAGAACCGGTGGAACCACAACCGATGGCACATACTTCTCATTGAAGTAGCCTAGGAGTGAGACGGGCCATTAATGTAATAATGTTCCTCGGCCTTATTTTCAATGGCCATAACTTCGAACCCGCATTATCCCTAGTTTTCTCACCGCCATTCAACAACATCTCAAGTTCATCACATGCTCTATCATGCCACGTATACTCATGCACACAATCATCTACTCTCTCCACAAAGTTACAAGAATTCCTATTGTCCATTGGATTTTTCATAATATCATGCACGTAAATTTCAATAGTTTCGTTGGCCACCATGGAAAGAGTTCCATTGCCAACATTAATAATAGTGTTTGTCGTCGCCATGAATGGTCGCCCAAGTAGAATTGGGGAATCACGACGACTACACTCACTATTAGGCATCTCAAGCACAACAAAATCCATTGTATGATCAATGAGTCCACCCGAACCAAAACATCTTCCACAATCCCCAACGGTCTTTTAATAGATCGATCCGCTAGTTGAAGAGCCATGGATGTAGGTTTCAATTCGTGCAAACCCATATCAAGATACATATAATGGGGTAACAAATTAATACTAGCGCCTAGGTCCAACATCGCCTTCACCTTATTCGAGTTCCCCATATGGATAGAAATTATAAAACTTCCTGGTCCTTTTGTTTGGGTGGGAGGAGATGTTGTGCCACTGCACTAGCATTCTCTCCAAGAAAAGCTTTCTCATCCTTGCCATACTTTGGTTTCTTGGAATTAATTTCTTTGAAAAACTTGGCATAAGCCGGAATATTTTTTATCACATTCAACAAAGGGAGATTGATGTTCACTTTAGAGAACATGTCCATCAACTCCGACATTTGTTGATCCATTTTATTTCTCATAAATCTTCCAGAAACGGCATACCGGGTACATATGGATTGGGGGCTGGAGAGTCAACTTTAGATTTTTCCCCCAATTCATTAGTACCTTCTTCCTCATTAACAATCTCAACAACAGGAGGGGGAGTAGAAGATGAAGAAGAAATTACCTCGCTACCTACCTGTTTACCATTCCGGAGTGTGGTAATGGCTTTTGCTTGGTGACCTTGACTCGGGAAGGTCCCTGACTTGTGCCCCTGCATTGCTTGAACAGCTTCAGCCATTTGCCCTATTTGGGTCTCCAATTTTTTCATAGCCTTCATGATTCTTTGCCGCCCGTTGTCTTTCGGCTCTCATCTCGCTCTACCGCTTCCTCCCAAGGCTCCTTCCTTCTTTCAAATGGTCCCGGTGGAGGTGGAGGATGGAGAGGTTTATTTTGTGGATTCCGATTACCTCCCCACGAGAAAGTAGGATGATTCCTCCACCCCGGATTATAAGTGTTGCCATAGGGCATGTTACGTGGATGCCTTGGGGGGCCCATACATAGCATTTACATTGCTCAGATCACAACCAAACCGCACACCACTTGCACACATATTAGTAGCATGAGAATTTAAACCACAGTAAGCACATAAATCATTTAACACATTGGCACTAGAAGAGGTGCCTTGAGCGATAACTTGTCAAACTTACTATTTAAAACAAAGCAATTTGCTTGGATAAATTATCAAGAGTACCAAATCCAATACCCCTTGTTTTCCCCTAGAACTCTTTTGTTGAGAATTAGCACTCAACATTTCAAATAAGGCCTTAGTCTCCTCGGGGTCTTGACTCCTATAGAGCCTCCTCGCCGCATTATCCACTACGCATCGAGTGGAATCATTCAAGCCATCATAGAAAGCTTGATTCAGTAGAGGGTAAAGAAAAATTATGCCGAGGACATTGAATAAGCATCATATTAAATCTCTCCCAAGCTTCATGGAAAGGTTCCCCCACATCTTGTGTGAAAGTCATCAATTTCGTCTAAAAGTAGATCGCAGATGATGTGGGTAATACCTCCCGAGAAAAATATCTTGCATCTCGGTCCATGTGCGATGCTTTGGGATGGAAGCATCATTAACCAAGTTTTCGCCCCTTTTAAAGTGTAAGGGAAGCACTTAAGTCTAATCTGAACTTCACTACTCCCTCTCTTAATAGAAATCGGGCTACCGTCATAATGTATTCTTTCAAGAAAGTCAAGGCATCCTCGCCCGGTAGCCCCCGAAAACTAGGTAACATAGCAAAATATTGACCTTTGACCTCTAAATTCTTTGTCGCTTCGGACAAAGACTATGCATGAGGTAGAAGTGTCTACCCTAGGTCTCGGGTAATCATTCATTGTTTGAGCCGGTGGTTCCGCCATCTCGACTTTTTCTTCCTCTACCTCGGTGGTGGAGGGTTCAGACTCGATGTCAGAATCTGAAAAGAGAGGATTAAAGAGGGATCGCCCTCAAATGTTTCCTCAAGTCTATTGATGTTATCGTCCAATGGAACCAATGTAGGCTTCAAAGAACGACGACCTTGCATTCACTACTTAACTTACTTGTTTACTTGCAACAAGTCCCCAAGAACGGCGCCAAAAACTTGATGGAGGAAAATTCCTCTAGTAATAAAAACCGAGCAAGTGTACTCACTACCGGTGTAGCAAGATGCACAAGCAGGGTCGAACCACGTAAACTTGTTGGTAAACAAACGCAAAGAAAAGTAATGAATATAGTAACCACAGATTTTTGATTTGAGAATAATAATCTAATCCTAAAACGAAATAACAGATTAAAACTAAAGAACGCGATTTAAACAGTAACGAATTAACTCGTATAAACACGGAGATTCACAGATTGGATTCACAATTACTTTCACCCTATGCTATTTTTATTGCTGAAAACATTAATCTCAAACTAGGATTCATTCACAAAAGTAAGGATTGGGACGGTGTGGTGCCCGGATTGCAACCCTTTTAATTATTATCAAGCTGCGTTGCTACGGCCACACAACAATCAAATAATTAATCAACACAATAGAATGTTAAATCTAAACCCTTTTGATTTCTATTATGGCCTCAATTAGGTTTAATCTTCAAAACAGTGTTCAATTGTATCAATCCCCAAATTAATGGCAGAATCAATACCCAAATAATTAAAAGATTAATGTTTTGAAGAACTAGAAAGAGATCAATTGGGAAGAATTAAATCAATAGCCTAAAGATCTAGTAATCGCTACAACCAATCCGCAAATCTAAAGAACTTAGCTACGCAAAGACATAACGAAAACAATACTGATCATAAAATGAAAGAACATCAAAACCTGAGAGATCCGGAATTGATGAGCAATAATTGTCTACGAAAACTCAAAACCTAGAACAATAATAATATCCAAGATTGTTCTTCTTAAAAACTGTTGTTGAAGTATAAATACTCTAGGGCAAAATACAAGGGAAAAATGTGCGAAAAGTCGAGACTGCCCATCATAAGTTGCCGAAATCTGGTACTGAAAACGGGACAAGCGTGGCCGCTCTGTGTTGAGCGCGCCCGCGCACTTTGGCAGTAACCCTGGCCTTCAAAACGACGTCACTTGAGCGCGGCCGCTCTGGGTTGAGCGCGCCCGCGCTTGTTGGCCGAGAATTGCACTTCAAAATCTTCAATGGAGCGCGGCCGCTCTTAGGTAGAGCGCGGCCGCTCTGGTGCCTGGAACTGCATCTCGAATTATTTTCCAATTTCCTTGCTCTGCTCCGCTCCAACTTGGTTTCCTTGCCATTTTATTGACCAAAATCAACACTTAATCATCCTTTTCCCCTGTACTCATAAACACTCAACAACAATATTAAAACAACATAAAACCCGGAATTTTGAGCCTAGAATAGGTTCGTAAACATGTAAAATGGGTGTGTAAAAACACATCCATCATGCAGTGTGCTAGAACAAAAGAATAGTTATCATGTGTTCAAGGTTCTTCATAAGAGCCTTTAGACATGGTGGCAAATACAAGGCAAGCAATGTTGTCAGAATCATCAACATGTTTCTAATGTTGCTTCCTTATTTGCCCTTTGCAACATTTGCAATGGGTTCAGTAGGAACGGATTCGTCAAGAACGTACACATTTACCTAAGAACCATTCTTTAGGCTTCTGATCCAATCAGAATTAATTGTATCGTTCCTTTCGAATTTTGACCTTCATAAGGACGAATCGCAATTATCATTATGTAATGCTACTTCTACAACAAAATATACAAATTATATGAACACATATCAATATCAACACATTTATCATTTAAGAGCAAATAATGTATTTTACAAATACTCCCACTAAATCATATACCTTCCAATGCTAATAAGCATAATATGCATTTAATGGGCTAAGATCCAACTTTAATTTAATCTCAAGTACGCTATGGCGCACCGCTCAAGATTAAACTAATTAGGTAGAAAAGCATCAATCATATCATATATGACTCTTAGGATCTTTTATGAGATTTATTTAAGACATCATATGTCTAAGCATATTTTAATCTCATCTTATGCCTTGGGTCCAAAACGATTTTGATAACCCAATTAAGTTCATTCATTTTAAACGTATAGGAACCACCATTTCCTCATCTTGCTCGCAAACGGAATAGAATCAAAGCACCTTGCTATGGCAAGCCCACCCAAAACTATCCGAATGGTCTCAAGTGTTTTAATCATGAATTGGCATAAAGAACTTAAAAGTTAAATGAAGGTTCTTTAAGGTAGATTATAAGCATATCAGCAAAGATAGTCATAATCATGCACCAGGTGAGTTCCCAGGAAGATAGGTGAGCCACAAGGACTACTTAAATACCAACTCTTTCTTAGACAGAACTCTCCTAGACATGCACAATTAGAAATCAGCTCTGATTTGACAACATAATCACTACCTTTTATAAATAATTAGTTTCCTTTTAAATTTCGCGTAATTATGACTTGTTTCCATAAACAATCATAAAATCCAAAATTTACAATGTCTAAATCTAAACATATTAGGAAACTATGAATCAATGTTTCAATTAAACATCTAATAAAATTCTTAACACTTAAGAACAATTAATTTATGCATCGCAACAATTAATAAAAACACATTTGAATTAATTAAGCATGCATCATAAACAATGAATTAATCTAGCATAGCCCTATAAATTTTATTTCCAGAAATTTATAGCATCCAGATTAAGACATAAAACATCTCGTATTGTAAACACAATCACAGATTAGCGTAAAAATTTAAACAAACCGATTCTCGTTCGCATTTGGCTTATTATGTCGCGTGACATAATCGCCACTTGGCTAAGTATGTCGCGTGACATAACTAGCCGTATTACCGTATTTCCACATGTGGCCTACTATGTCGCACGACATAGGTAGCCGTCATAGATTTCCAGATTTCAATCAATTCAGATTACATGGCAATTAAATCAAGTAAACACTTTTACAATTTAATTCAAAGATAATCAGAAGACGATTTTCACATTGTTTCACATAAACAATAATCATTCTATCGCATACAAAACATGCAATAAGCATATAAACGATTTATATAATCATTTTAGCATGTTAATTCAAACTTAATCATACGAACGGGGCTCTGATACCACTGTTGGGTTTTATGGGTCCATGCGCAGCGGAATTAAGCATCAAATTAACACAAAACCCAAGCCCTAAGATTCGTTCTATACGATTAAATTGAATTCCTATGAGATAGAATTTACCAACCTTCATTGCTTTCCGGTCTTGAGCTCTCGAACAATTTATTGGTGTGATTTTGAATCACTATCTTCAATCTTCAAGAGCCTTTCAATCTTCAGATTGGAACTCTAGGCCTTGATCGTCAAACGAGCGAAGACCCTCTATTGTTGTATCCACACGTAAGAATGAACCAAGAACGATTTCTTGATGATTGCTAGATCAAAACCTGAAGAATATTGAGAGTATTTTGTTATGCTTTTCCCTTGAAAATTTCGGCCAGACCATTAGGGTTAACAGACCTCTCATATTTATACTACTTTAGTATGAATATGTTTCCTAATCGAATTAGGAGACCAGGCTGTCAAAACGCGTCTGGTGGCTAGTTATGTCGCGTGACATACTTAGCCAGTTGGCTAAGTATGTCGCGTGACAAACGTTGCCATATGCAGGAACTCTCAATCATTCTTCCTTTGGTTTAACCAATTCATTTTAGTTGTGTGTGACCCAATAGGATTATATTATGTTGGCAATGAGTTCGATCATATCGACTCTCATAAGACATAAGCGGACTCTAGCAAGCCATTATGTCTATCCAAATAATATAACGTAAGAGTTCACATTTCCAATGGTACACTTCCATTTCTCCCTTTGTCTCACGATGTTATATTGAACACAAGTCATGGTCCACGTCAACTTGTATCTGTTCAATGCTTTCTCGATTTTTGAGTATAATGATATTCCAATCGCATTGGGGTGTGGCCACACACTTTCCATCATTATCACTCATCGAGGGGCCCAAGCAAAACATCTCTCTTCCGAGGGACAAATTTCATCTTGACTTATCATCCTTCCCATCATGAATCTGATCATGCCAAAGATAGCCTTTATAGATATCGTGTTAAGATACCGTTTGACTAAAATCAAACATGACTTTCATCATATGTAAGGTCAGGATAATCTCAGGTCTAGGGACTAAATAAAGTGACCATATGAGATTTAATTATGACTTTTGACCATGACATAAATCTCATACGGGTCAAGTCCAGTCACTTGTTCTCTAACAAGTACCCATAATTTCAATGTGCATCTCTATGCATATAATCATCATATGATTATCCATTGACAATTATACTAATTATTCTCTTAATAATTAGGGACGGAGATTATTACAATAAATATGCAAACTATATAATAATCAAATAATAAACTTTAAACGATAAAGATGATACATAATGGTTTTTCAGTTAAACATAACTAAAGCCTAGGGCATTACACCAACACCTTCGCAGTTGTAAGAGACAATGGATAATGTTTATCATGTTTTAACCAAATACTTTTAACTTTGGATTGGCCCATAGGCCCGATGTTCACATGGGCCGGGCTTGACTTTTACTAGGCCCGCTAATGTTTAGGCCCGACCCGTCATTAAGTGAAGCCCGGTGGGCTTTGGCCAAGCTGGCCCGGCCCGTTTGACATCTCTAAATATAAGAGATTGAGGGTGATGTAACAATCTTGGTGATCTATGCTCCTTTTGTTTCGCGTAAAACTACTTTCGTAAAATAATTTCCTGTAAAATGTTTTTCGAAAAATGAAAATGTTTTCTGTAAAATAAGATAAACATATTTTCGACTGTTTGGTAAGAAAAATGTTTTCCGAAAAAATATTTCCATATGTTTAATAAAATTATTTTTCGATAAAAACACAACTTTATATAAGTTGAAAGAGATAGGGTGGGATAGGGTGATGGAGGTGGGGTGCCAGGGTAGGAGGTGGGGATTAGTAGGGGTGAGGTGGGTGGGTGTGGGGTAGGGGTAGGATAGGGATAGGGATAGGATGGGTGGTGGGGGAAATATAAATGATAAGATAATGGTATGCTAGGGTGGTGATAGGGTAAGGGTGGGGTAGTTGTGAGGCAGGGTGGATAGCCGAGAGTGTGGGTAGGGGGTAGGGTGGGTGGCCGAGATTAGGGGAGTGGGGTTGGGTGGGGGGAGTTGCTAAAAAATAAATTAATTTAATTATGAGTAAAAAAAGTTTTAACCGTGGAAGGGAGGTAGGTGGTTGGGGTGGGTTGGGGGGGGTGGTGAGGGTTGTTAAAAAATAATTTTAATATGAATAAAAAAAATTGCTTAGTAGTGGGGGAGTTGTTAAAATATAATTTTAAAATGAATAAAAAAATATTTTTGACCTTGAGGTGGTGGTGGTGGTGGAAGTGGAGAGTTGTTAAAAATAATTTAAAATGATTATTTTTTTTGACCGGGGAGGGGGAGGCAGGGGTGGTGGTGGTGAGTGCGAAGAGATATATTTTACATCCCAGAGGGGATATAATTGGAGATAGGAGTTGTTAAAAATAAATTTAAAATGATTAATATTTTTTTTTGGCCCGAGGGGGTAGCAGGGGGTGGTGGTGGTGGTGGGGGGTGGTGGTGTGAGATGGGGAGTTGTTAAAAATAAATTTAAAATGATTATTTTTTTTTTACCTGAGGAGGGGGCAGGGGGTGGGGGTGGTGATGAGTGGGGGGCGGTGGGATGGGGGGGGGGGATGGGGGGGTGGAGGTGATGGGGGGAGGGAAATTGTAAAATCTAATTTTAATATAAATAATTTTTTTTTTATAAGGGGATGGGGTAGGGAGTGGTTGATGTGGGGTGGATAACTTGGGGATATATGAAAAGTTAAGTGTGTGTGTGGGTGTTAACATTTTTCGAAAAATGTTTTAGTTAGAAAAAATTCACAAGTCAATTTACTTGGAAAAGTGGGGAAAATATTTTTTGAAAAACATTTTCTTCGTTTTTCGGTGCTTACCAAACACCAAAAAAAATGGGAAAACGTTTTTTGAAAAACATATTTTTTCAAACAAACGAGTTTTTTATGCCCCGTTTGTTTGTGCGTAAAATAACTCATTTTCGTAAAACAACTCGTTTTCCGTTGTTTGGTTGAGCCCCCGAAAAATGTTTTCCGAAAAATAACTCGTTTTCCGTTGTTTGATTGTTATTCGGAAAATAGAGAAAACGTTTTCTGGAAAACATTTTACGCCCTTCCTAAGTAAAACGACTTACTGACCTTGTCCCAAGTAAAATATTTTCCGAAAAATGATACCCTTCATGTACAACTCATATTTCACAAGGTGCAACATAATAATAATAATTAAAAAAAAATCACCCCTACCCCTGCTACCCCACCCCCTGCCTACCCACCATCAAAAAAAAAATGTACTCATTTTTTTGTAACTATCCCGCCCACCCCACCCACCACCCATAAAAAAAAAAATTTAATCATTTTTTGTAACCACCCACCCACCCCCCCACCCAAAAAAAATTAAAATTTTTTAATCATTTTTTGTAACTACCCCACCCATCCCCTGCCTACCCCACCCCACCCCCCACACCCACCCCCCTCCAAAAAAAAAAATTTTTTTAATCATTTTTGTAACCACCCCACCAACCTCCTGCCTACCCCACCCCACCCACCCCCACCAAAAAAAAATTTTTTTAATCATTTTTTGTAATCGCCCCACCCACCCCCACCCCAAAAAAATATTTAAGTTTTTTTTTTTTTTTTTGGAGTGGTGGGTGGGGATTTGTGGGGTGGGGTAGGCAGGGGATGGGTGGGGTGGTTACAAAAAATAATAAATTTTTTTTTTTGGGGTGGGGGGGTGGGGTGGGTAGGCAGGGGATGGGTGGGGTGGTTACAAAAAATGATTAATTTTTTTTTTGGTGGGGTGGTGGGTGGTTACAAAAAATGATTAATTTTTTTTTTGGGTGGGGGGTGGGTGGGTGGGGTGGGGTAGGCAGGGGGTGGGTGGGTGGGGTGGTTACAAAAAATGATTAAAATTTTTTTTTTTAATAAAATATTTTTCTTACCAAACAGTTGAAAACATTTTACACCCTTCCTCCGTAAAACATTTTATGCCCTACCTCCGTAAAACATTTTACAGTAAAATATTTTTCGGAAAACGTTTTCCGAAAAATATTTTACGTCGAAACAAACGGAGCTGTAATGTAACTTTCTTCTTTGAAAGTCTATACTTCAGTTGATAAAGAGAAAAAAATGAAAAGAAGGATATAGGGAAGTGATAGGCAAATTGATTTTGAGCGAAATTCAATACTGACCATGATGATGTCAAAAACGTTTGGATCAGCCCAAATTCAGCGGTTGGTGATACTCCGGCGATTGAATAGCCTAAAAAAGAAACAAGAAACGTAAACTAAGCAGGGGCTTCACCGGTGAAGGCCCTCAGGCGTGAGAGTAAGTTCACGGTTTGTAGAGAGAGAAAACAATTTGACAAAACTTCGAGTCAAAGAATTAACGTACCCAAAATATGGAAATAATGGCTTGTATTTATAGTGATGGATATATGGAATTCATGTTGAATTTGGACTGTAAAGAGATAAGATATAATCCTAGGAGGATTATATCTGTTAAGGAGTCCTTGTTTGACTTGAATTGATATAGGAGGTGGTTAAAATCCTGATTAGATTATAGCTGCTTAATCCTTGTTGGAATAGGATTGTAAGGACTGTTCTTCCGGAAAACCGAGATGCAAATATTTCTTTCCTCGTCATATGCTGGTATGCCGAGGTGCTAACATTTCTCTCCTCTTCATACATGGCCATCTCGGTCCATGAAGAGCCGGGGAAGAGATAAGAGCTGAAGAGCTTGATGGGATAGCCGAGATGCAAATAATCGGTTCCTCGTCATTCATGGCTATCTCAGCCCATGATGAGCCGGGGAAGAGATGAGAAATAAGTTATTCTCGTCATGATGATAACATAACCGAGGAAGGTACCTCGTCCTCAGACCTCGTCCTCTTCGTCAAGGGGGTCTCCTCGTCCTTGGAGGGACCTCATCTCGTACTTGGAGGGACATCTCATACTTGGAGGGACCTCATCGTCGTCAAGGGAGCTCACCTCGTACTTGGAGGGAGGTCTCCTCGTCCTCGGAGGGAGGTCATCTCGTACTTGGAGGGATCTCATCGTACTTGGAGGGAGGTCTCCTCGCACTTGAGACTTAGTCATTTCGCCAACTAAGTCTAGGTCGACCTAGGGGACTGACGAGAAAGATTGGTTCGAGGAAGGTAGAGAAGCCCATTCCCCTCCTTGTACATCATACTTAGGATTATGTTTAGGGCCCAATCCACTTGGGCCTTACCCGGACTAGTCCAAGATAGTATCTTCGGTTTATACCGTTCAGACCAGTTTACTCATTTTCTCTATGGCATGCATATGATGTTGTAATCATAAATAAAACAACAAATATTAGTGAACATAAAACAACCAAGTAGTTTACAAACTTTCGTTAGCTCCAAATTTCTAGATTTATAGAATAGGCATACATAGTACATAATTGATTTCTGATAAAACTAGATTTCCATATGTTCAAAATGCCGCCACAATGACTACGAAGGTATTTATAGTCCCTCGTTGGCTCCTGAGACTTTGTCTGATGTAACTCCATGATCCTTAGTAGCGTACCTTTAGATATTCGGATAGCAAACCACTTGGTAAGAGACTTCGTTACGAATATATTCTCCAATTTAATACACAAAGCACCCCTAGTATTGTAATTAGCAACATTCGCGAGGAAGTCATCATCAAGACCCATGATGATTTGAGAATGGGTCTTCTCAACCAGAGTGTTCAGGTATGCTGCGGCTTTAACCTCATTCTCCGAACTTTCTTAAGTGGGACGATCGCTTCTTTGCCCGTTGGATCCTTGCGATCCTTGATTGCATCTGCCACTAGAGCCCTCGTGTCTTTGTGTAACGACTTGAGTTTGAAGTACGACCCGCTACACAGCTACCACACACTTGTTGGAAAATAGTGTGTTTTGAAAGAAATTATGAGTTATTTCCTAAAGGGTAATTTGGTCAAATTACTAAATTGTTTATGAATATGTGTTCTACTCCATGAGAACTAGAAATAAAGTATTTATTTGTCCAAAATGGTTGTTGGATGGATGAGATATGAATCCTCAAAGTAAGTGGGTTGGAAAGGGTGAATGAACGCTCGCCCGAAAGAAAATCTATTTTTGTTTTTGAATGTGATGATAGATTTTGTAAATTTCGGTTTTGGGAGTCGCCACGCCGTTTTTAAAGGAAAACATTGAAAAACCTATTTTTAAGAGTATTTTGGGTTCGGGAGTCTGGTTACGTGTTTGGGAAGAACTAGAGAGTTCACCCAACACGCCTCTTTCGAGACTTTCAATCAACGTTGGACAATTTTGGACATTCAAAGTGTGTGTGCAATATGTGTCAACGAGCAAAGCATGCGAATTTGGCATTTCATTGATAATATCAAGATCGGGTACAACTTGGAGCCATGACAGGGGCCACACCTCTTTATATATTATGATTTTCATGACAAGGCAGAAGGTTTAAGACAATCCGCCTGCAGAGAGCTCGATGTCAGTCCGACACAGACCTCCCGTAAAAGAGGGTGTCGCATGACATGATGTCTCATGGTCGATTGTCTTTTACAATGACCAAGCTATTCTCGAACCGGAATGACATTTATTTGACTTATCAAGACACTATTTGAAGGTCTAAGTTCAGTTTGGGATTGACGGAGTGAGCAAAATCACGATAGACTTTCAATGATACGGATGTCATAATGACATAGAACATCCGGGTTATTCATGTCATATGGAAAACCGCTCCAATAAATCGCACCCAAACAGACTATAGGCATTCCAAATAGTGGCTTATGAGCCAAAAATACTAAGGAAGGCTTTGAGTTACAAGAGGGATTAAATCGGCACATCTAAAGTCCAAGAATGGCTTTATAGCCTCTCTGGGAGCCCCATTGTCGTATGACACAGATCTCCAGAGAGTCCTCGCCGTCCGACAGAGTGGCTCGTAAAAGTGCCCTTCACCGTTTGATTCCCTTGTTTCTCAAAGCAAACCAAGCATCTTTATTGACTGTAGCGTATTAAAACAAGAATATGTGAGTATTATGGGAGGATCACATGGCTTTAGTGGCCAAATGTGATGAATCACATGTTTTTGGCCACTTTGAAGTAGGCATCACCTCCTAACTCAATGCAAATGCTTAAAGATTGAAACTTTATTGATGCTAATATGACCAAATGTTCAGACTCGAGGCGGGAGAAGCGAATATTGAAGATCCACTTCTCCACCACCTTTATCATGCAAAAATCCCGATTTTTACATAATATTGGAGCAAGTATGCATGCAAAGGTAATATGAATGTATTAAAAGGCTATTTAAAGAGAGAGAAGGGCTTAGTGGCTACCTATTGTAGTCCACAAGGTAAGATCACCAAGAGTATGGTGTCCACCCTTCTACACACCAACAAGGAGTGGCTTCTTTCGACCTCGACTTTGAAGCATGTATGTGCAGCGAGGAGGGAGGCGAGCGTGTGTGAGAGAGAGAGACTCTTTTTGGGCGTAGTTTCCCTCTATTATACCGATCCTCCCAAACCTCTCTTCAAGTCCCTCAAAATGGTCACCATGCCTTGTATTTATAGCACGCCGATTGAGGCCTATGTTGTCCGACAGGGGCGCTTAAACCGCTCTTAGCGCCTTCTCATGCCTGGACGACAAACAGACACCTTTTTGGCATTCCGGGCCGAATGGTCAAGGCAGCCCAATGGGTTGGATGGGTCAGAGGATAATTGGACTTAATATTGCTTCTTTAGCAATTATGTAAGCCCAAAAATCAATTAAAGTGGACCCAAAACACGGGTTCTGCCTGGGTACTCACAGAGTTCTCACACGCCACTTCCACGAGAAGTGGGGTCGTCGATAAAATGAGAATCCCAAGTCTTACACTAACGGCAGGGAAAGAGATGATCAAGATGGTCAAGTGGCTGGACCTCTTATGAAGAGGATTCCTACGTATCCCGTGGGGGAATCAAGCCGAATCGTAGTTCGTCAAGGATGGGGTGCCAATGAAAGGCTACGAGTTTTGTACCCGAAAGTGACTGTTCGTCACCCGAAGATGTGACTTTTTCCAAGGGGAGTCACCCCGAAGATGTGACTTTTTCTTTGGGAGTCACCTGCGAATTTGACTGTTTTTGGTGGGGAGTCACCCCGAAGATGTGCCTTTTTTCTTTGGGAGTCACCCGCGAATTTGACTGTTTTTGGTGGGGAGTCACCTCGAAGATGTTTTTACTGAGTGGGAAATCTGTACGGTCTTTCCGGACCGGGTAGTTTATAGCCATTCCGGGCTATTTTCTGTGTTTGGAAACTGTACGGTTTTCCAGACTGGGTAGTTTATGGCCATTTCGGGCCATTTTCTGATAACCGAGAGAGGCGGGCATTTGAACCCAAATGAATTGATGAATTTTGGTAATGGACAGCCAAGATAGGCTGACAGAATTGATTAGGGGCAAAAGGGGAAAATCACCCTTCTGGACCATGGATGTCGTCCGACATGGGGAGGTTCCCAGGCTGTTTTAATTAAAACAGTAGGTCGTAAGATGCACCTAGAAAGAACAGAGTGCCGCCGAGACCAGAGAGAAGGAAAAGAGAGAAAATTTTGAAAATTTCTCCCTCCATTTTGATTTAAATCAAGAATTGATAATGCCTCCGCGAGCCGAATCGAGAAGGGATGTGCAACAAGTTTTGTCCGAGAGAAGGAAGCTCGTAGATCGGAACAAACGAAAGAGATTCCCCGAGGGACATGGGCTTTACCCGGGTCTCGATTTTCATACTTCCACTATGGAACTGTAAGTACGCCAATCCAATTCGCAACCTTTTAGATGCATTTTAATATAATAAAATTGCATTTAGGAGCGTTTTGGTAAATTCCCGGCCTATCTCGAGACTTTCGGAAACGTTCCATGAGTTTCCCGCGAAGGAAGTACCTTTTGGTACATTATTCATGCCAAAGGACCCCTTGGGAATAAAACCTCGTTGACCTTTCGGGGTATTTTCCTAATGTTCCGTAAACCGGTTTTTGGCGCCAAAAGCGGTTTAGCCACCTTGTGTCACGCGACGCCTGAGGCATAAAATTGATGCGTAAGGTCGTGCGACACACTAAGGCAGCCTAACCGGCAGCCTATAAATAGGACCCTCCCCTCTCATAAAAGGATCCGAATTTTAGCCTATCGTTACTCGTAATTTGCAACGTAACGAACCTCTCTAAACACAAACCTCTCTCTCTCCTACCTTCAACCTACCCAATTCCTCCCTTCCAAACCCAATTCTCAAGCTACACCAACCGAGCCCCTCGCATCGCCCTTCCGCATCGAAGTGAAGAATTGAAGGGTTCTATATCTCGATCGGATATAGAATTCGTGGAAGCAACAAGGGTAACGATTCCCTAAACCCAATCTCTCTCTCTCTTGCTTAATTTCTATTAATTCTAGCATTTAATTTTGTTTGGATTCAAGAATCGATCCTAGCTATCTCGGGATTACCGAATCCCAATCGCAATCTCTCGTTTAATCGAATAATTCGTGCAATTGAGCTTATATTGTTGACTATTTGATTGGATTTGGTGTTTGAACCCCAAGGGGGTGTGGATCTACCCATATCCACACTCCCTGGGTTGATTTAGTTTCGTTTCGGTATTTCGTTCGTAATCTAGTTAAATGATTAGATCTCGTATAGCTTTCGTTGATTCTCGTGTTCTTATTGTTCGCCGCAGATGGCTCATATGTGTCACGCGACACCTTTGTCTCCAAGTGATCCCGTGTCACGCGACACATGTGGTCACTGGTGCGATGTGTCATGCGACATACATGACCCATCTGCAGAGAACCTTTTTCCTTTGTAATCTGTTTTTAGATTGTTTGTATCAGGGATGTGGCCTCCCTAAATAATGGGCTCACAATATGTAATTCTCGTTCCATAATTAATAAGATGCATTTAACCACACTTCGTTTATTATCAATATTTGCACACACTTTGGATTTACTTGGATGTTTTGATTGAAAGACTCGTCTACGGACGAGGCGTGTTGGGTGAACTCTCGGTTCTTCCCAACACGTAACCTGACCTCCGAACTCATGTTTTCTCTCTAAATAAAGGTTTTCAATGTTTCCTCTTAAAACGGCGTGGCGACTCCTTTTTTTCATTTAAACCGGGATACCCAAAATTTTCCGGGCGAGCGCACATTCAGTGGCGACTCCGCTGGGGACAAAACATTTGAAAACCTGTTTTTCAAGTATTGAGTGGGTCAAGCTTTTATTTAGTCAAACATCCAATACATCCATTTTGTGTGCATTATTCGATAATCATTTGTGGTTCATACATCTTGTTGATTATGAAACTTGTGAGCCCTTTGTGCTTGTGGTCACTTTTTGTGCATTAGTCTTCTCTTTGTGTTGCTCTTGCTATGGTAAAACAGGGGCTGATTTGATGATTGAAGAGCCGCTGGTTCACTGACTCACCTGTGTCGTGCGACACCTTTATCTCTCGATGTCCCGTGTCACGCGACAAAGGTGGCCACCGAACATAACATCGAAGACCGGGCTTCAGGGCGGCCCTTGGATCAAGCGTGACTCAATTGATTGTTGTTCCCTGTATATCCTGTGTGAGGGTGTGTGTTGTCTTTTCTTTCTTTAAAATAAAAAAAAAATCATTTTTCGCAAAATAAAAGAACATAGTCATCCGCACACTACATCACTTAGATTTAGAATCCTCGGGTGCGATTGACGGCATCGCGGACGGCCATGAAATTCGCCTATGCTTGAGCGCCTGAAATCAAACCTAAACCCCTAGTGCGTTATAGGTGGCACCACACTAAACCTCACCCAAAACGGTTGGTTTTGACACGACATTTTCAAATACACTAAAATGGATTGTTTCAAAAATTTCTAATAGACCTTCGTACCTCCCCCAAACCCTAGCACGTGTGGGCATGTTGCCATCGCAACATGGTTTCACGAAAGGACATGTCGCTCCCGCGGCATGTTCTAACGAGAGATCATGTCGCTTTGTCAACGTGCACCGACGAGAGGTCATGCCGGATTTTTTCCTTGAATTTCTTCAGGAATACCCGTTATGCTGCCCAAATTTTTCCAGAAATTGGGGCTGCTCGTCCGTCCCATAAATGCTTCGGTTTTGATTAGGTATCATTGCCTATTATTAATTTTGAACCAATACGTTTGGTGCATTTTTGGATGATGTGTCCATAGGCTCCCCCGATGTCTAGATTGCGTGAATAAAGGCTTATCCTTTTCCAACCGTCTCTAGGACTTAAAACACCGATTTCTACTTGAAGATTAATAAGTGTTGCACGAGTCCGTCTCCTTCCGTATTCTTCCCTCTCCCGTACCTCCTCAAAATTCTCTACCCCCTCTTCATACACGCTCTCACCTCTTCACCTTTGCAAAGGTTACGGCAAATTGGGTATGCGCTCCCGTTCCCGACGCTCGATTGGTCCATATTTCCGAGGCGGAAGCAGTTCAAGTGCCCGAGCAGTTGTCCATCTGATGCGGAATCCAAAATGCTCGATGCAGAGAAGACTATGGCCCACAAATCTGGAAGCTCATATCCCATGGGTCAGCAGCAGAGTGTAAAAGGTGTGTCCATTGAAGAACAGAGAGCTACCCTTGAAGCTGGTTTTTCCTCACGAGCGGGAGGCCCGATTGCTTGCTCAGATTACTAAAGATAAGGAGGGCGAATTATGAAGGACAGAAAGATCGAGAAGGGTTCTCACCGCACCGATGGCAACAATGCTCTTCCTCCCATCCGAAGTTGATGCAGTCGATCAGTCCTCGTAGGGTCTAGAATGTCCACTGTCGGACATGAGTCTGTCGAGTCCAAGTTGGACCAATTTTGCTTTGCAGTGATAAAAATCTTTATTTCTCTTCTTGCTAGACTCGAGACATTACTAGTATACCCACGTTACACTCGATTGAAATGGTCTTGTTCCAAATGATCACTTGTGCTGCTCACCGACCAACGCTTTGAAATGGCTAATGTTTTAATTTGATCGGAGCGAGAAAATCGACTGATATCCCCATATTGCGTCCCATATGCTCACACTTCTTTTATAATCTCGTTGCTCGATGAATTTGCACGGATCTTTCTCAGAGTAAGCTTAAGCAAGCAAACAAAGACTCAATCTCGTTCGGACCATCCGGTAGGGGCTGCGGTTGAAACCTCTCACCCTTAGAAAAACCATCACCTTACCCTCACTAAACAATATCCCTTCATTTCAAGATCGGCATATTTGAAACCCGTTTAGCCATCACCCGAAGAAGAGGGACTACCCTTGAGGCTCCCGCGATGCAAAAGAAGAGTGACCGTCTCCAAGCTCAAGAACGTCGGAAAGCAATGATCCATCCTGGGGACTAGCTGAAATCCTCCTCTCAAAAGAAAAAAAAGAGAGAGACAAAAATACAAAAAAAGAGAATACAAAAAAAAAATAAAAAATACAAAAAAAAAAGAAAAGGAAAAAAAAAAAAGAAAAGGAAAAAAAAAAGAAAGAGAGCCTAGTCCCCAGCGATCCTCTCGGAAGCAAAGTCAAAGGATTCGGTCGTTACTCAGGAGGAGTCTCAGAGTGAATAAAGAGACAACTTGGATGTCCCCTCACCATTACCTCTAACCGATCCCAAGCCGTCCTCTCGATTTTAGAGGACATTACCATTACCATTACCCTCACCTTTGCTTAGAGGCATTGAAGATGCAAACACAAATTTCCCTCACCTTAGAAATCCCAAACACTTACCCAAGAGCCAACCTCTCATTTTTAGAGGTACAGCCAGCAAAAAGCCTAGCCGACCTCTCATTTTAAGAGGTCATGATATCCCAAATCACCCGAAGACCGATCGAAATCCCGAAGCTTCCAAACCGCGGTTACTACCGGATAGCAGTTTCATTCCAATATCGTCGAGATCTAAAACAAATTATTGCTTAAAGCGGAGCCAAGTCCATCCCGGCTCAAAAGATTATCAAGTGAAGATTGTGCAAATTCCGTCCGTTCATTCGACGTTGTTGTAAGTGCTCCAATTTGAGCTTGTTAGAATTTTCGTTAGAAAATTAACGAAAGTTATAACATTTCTAACAATTCCTAACAATCCTAACTTTTCTAACAAAGTGAGGGTAAAATGGGCATTGTTATTTAAGGTTAAACCTCAAAAAGAATCTCAAAAAGTAAAACAAAAGGAATAAAACCAAAATAGAATTTCCCGGAATGTAAACCTGGCCGTATAATTCAAATTTCAAAAGAAATATTCCTCGTGTCCAAAGCCCGAAGCCGCATTTAATGAACAAGGCACGCCGAAGGGACTTATCCGCGCGGACATGTTTGCATTTTCAGAGGGCTATAAATTGAGCCCTCCACTACAAAAATAAGGAGCCACAACACCAATTGCACCGAACTCTCTGGCGAAATATAGAGAGAAAACAAAGTGAGAATTCTTCAAGAATTGTCACCATTTTCTCTCCAATCTTTCCCAACTCACACTCATCCACTCACTCTCATATTTAAGCCTTAAACACTCATACACTCAAGCCAAAAACTCAAGAACACAAGGAAGATTGGTAAACCCTCCTTCTCCTTACCCTAAACTCCAAACTATGCATGCATTTGCAAACTACAAAATGTAGTTCTTTCATCTTCTTGCTTTAGATCTAAGAAGATCACCATGGAAGACCATCTCCATGGATGATCTTCTACAAAGATCAAAATTATTTTCAAGTTCTCTTACTTTCTTGCAAAGAAAACTCATTTTCAAAACCCTAAAAACCATTTTCAAGCATCAAATCTCATTTTCAAAGGATAAAAATCCCCTTCCCAAGCAAATGAAATGCTTAGTCCTAATGTACTTAAGGATGGTTTGGTATAGTTGATTCACCACTAAAATGTCAAGTGATCACTAACCAAACCTAGGGAAATGGGGACAAGCATGGATGCAAAACCCCTTAAAATCATATTTTCTTTCTTGAGAAGTTGCTGTCCAGTAGCAATTTTCTCAGACCTCAGTCCATGGTCTAATTTTTTGGACACAGATAAATGTGGAATTTGGTGTTGATTACAAAACACTTTTTGTAGCCAACATCCATATATTTCCATACATATTTTTACTTTATTTTTTGAGTGAGTAAAACTCCTCTTTTCAAATTTTCTTTTAGAGGCTAGTTCATCAGCTTCTGGAAATCCAGATCTCATATCTGAGGTTTCCAGAAGGTTTTGACCCCTCAAATCTTCTCCAAAATGGAAAATTCCTTCGCACAAATCTTATTTAAGGTGTCTGGAACAACTTTCATTCTCTGAGTTTATCCAGATTATGAAGTTTTAAGACCCTTGAATCCATTTCAAAATCAAAGGTCCACTGCCTTTTTCATTCTGGCAGAAATGGCTCTCAACTTCAAAAGGTCTTTTGAGTACCAAATCTCAATCCAAAAATCTTCCAAAAATTCATGGGATCAGTTTAAAGTCTTGAAAAGATATCCCAATTTTTACTTTTCTGAGTTTCAAATTATTTTGGCCAAAACACACATACACAAATGATTTTCAGCTTGGAAGACTCGTTTTACGAGGCATTTCGGGTGCACACTAACGTCCTTCCCGGCGTGTAACATGACCTCCGAACCCAAATTTCTGATCTCGGGCTTTTTTCAAAGTTTTGGCCCTTAAAACAAAATGGCGTGGCGACTCCGTTCTTTTCCCGGGTCTTATTTGGTTTTTTTCAAAGAAACGCGAAAATCGAATTCCTTCCCGCGAAAATGGCGACACATCATCACAAAGTGATGACTCCGCTGGGGAATCTAGCTTTTTAAAAAAAAAATGGTATTTGGTATATTGGTGGAAACCATTAAACTTCCCGTTACCGCCTCCTAACACGAGTCGGGGATAAATTGTGGTTTAACAATCCCACGTACCGGTATCACCGTTTTAAAAAAAAAAGCTTTGAGGGTCAAGCTTCCGTCCCGCTTTGAAAATCATTTTTGTGTGTGTTGATTTTTGCACGCTTTCGTGTTGTTTTGGCCGCCTCGGGAGAAAGTCAAAATTTTGACTCGTCGGAATAATGTCCCTAACCGTTGGAATTTTCGTGCTTACGTGCTTATGTGCTCATTAAATTTCAAAAAAAAAAATTTCAAAAAAAGGATTTTCAAAAAAAAAGAAAATTTTCAAAAAATAATCATGCATCATATTTTTAAGACACATAAAAAAATCTCTATTTTACTCGTAAAAAGAATATAGGATCGTTTGCACACTACGCGCACGTGACCGTACACCGCACACTACGTCCCTAACCCGGGAAATCCTTGTCGCGGTCCGTTTGGTCTTATTACGCCCCTGATAAGCACAGACTACCCAAACATCCCATGGAGCCTCGGGCTGGTCGACCCACATACCATGCACTTGTCCGTGACACACCCTTTGTCCGAGACCCCGGCTGGTTTTTAGTCCGGTCTCGTGGTCATGCGCCCCCGTCCTGTATAGACCTTTCCTTTCAAGTCTTTGCTCGGCATACCGACTCACATATCTTTCTAGGTCCCTAATCGCCGAAGTTCCGCCGGCTTTCCGCCGCGTACTTCTGACTCAAGATATTGACCTGGCCGCCTTGACTTCCGCCCGACCTGCACAAATTATACACTCGACTCCCAAAGATTGACACCGAGTCACTCAAGGATTAATGAATATTCCATGCCTAATTTACGGCTAAATCTAACGACAAGTCAAAGATCAATCGTGGACATTTTACTCACCTAAATCATGCCGACTTTTCGTTTCGAGCCTCGGACATGATCTTGACTTTTGACGCCGCCTTGGTCCGTAATTTACATCGAATGCTCGTTAAGACTCGATTACCCGCCTTAACTTTTAGGATCGTTTTTCTGGCCGGTGGGACCCGCTGTCTTTATAGACCCTCGCCTCGGGCCGCCCACCTCCTGGAGGGTCTAAATCACAGTGTGAATACGGAAGGGCTTATGGAACGTAGCGATGGGGCCCACTCATCTCAGATCCATGCAGTAGCTCGTGAAAAGAAGAGCAATCTTTTCCAACCGATTAGGGGTTAATAAAGCATGTTTTTAAGTAAACGTGAACAAATAATCGCATAAGTTGCATTGAAAGCCAAAAGCCCAAACACCTCTACCCTCCTTCCATTTTCCTGCACATCCGAACCTTCGCGCCCTTTTCCCCGCAGCTCTCCGCAGACAAAGCTTGGTTTCTGCACCGGTCACCGCTGATCGCTGGGGAAGAGTCAAGCGCATCGTCGCCTTCTGACCGTTTGTTCCGACTCCTGGTTTCGTAATGTCCTGCACGCCCGGCAATGATGGGGATAACGCTCACTCCGCCTCCCTGTGACCCCTCGCACGTGAAAGGCAACAATGAGGGAATCCGCTAGCGTAATGTCGATGAGGTTACGACAGAAGCACACCTAAACAGACTTTGATGGAGGCCATTAAGAGTACACAGCCTGTCACGCTACCAATCCTGATGGCACCTTCACCGTGGAAGAAGACGAGGAGTGCCAACCCCACTCTCGCCGCCCGATTACACCATGATGCCGCCACCCACCTCCCATGCAGTGCCACTACCGTAACCCATGCTCTCGATGGTTTCGGGTCACCCAACCTAACCAACCACTCGCCACCGGATCCATGCAGCCCCGACTGCACAAATTGCTGGGCAAAATCAAGCACGAAATGTCTTCCTCAAGTGGTTTGGGCTATCTCAATGCCACAGCCTAATCTGCAGATCCCGCCTCGGCTCGAAACCGATCAATCCGGACCTTCATGCCAAAGAATGTGCCTACGCTCGGAATGTCCGCTGCACAACTTGGTTCTCTGGGGCCACGCCAGAGCCCCTCCCTCCCTGTAACAAGCACTAGTTCCGCCCGCTCCTCACACAAATCCATTCCTCACTCGGCACTCTCTATGGGTTACCAAGCCTCCATCCCTAAGGTCATCCGAATCACCAGACCGCAAGCACTCCTGCCACACACCTTCACCACAGCA